>JAGVSP010005765.1:0-29693 GCA_022494985.1 Micrasema minimum
TGTATGTTTATGTATTTTCTACAGGAAGTAAAAATGTTACCTTTAGTTTTTGTGTGAAAAAAAATGTGTATTTTATTGCCAACGGAAGAATAGGAATGATAAACATATTGTTTTTCCAAGCCATTCAATATAATAATTATTTCTTAATGATAAAATTATGTAATTGGATGTTTAATTTAGCTAGATTAAATAAAAAAGATTCTTTGAATTGATACTATACTTTTGTAACGAAGCACAAATCGAGCCCATCTTTTGTAGGATAAGTTGTAAAAATGCCTTCTTTGGATTTAAACCAATTAATTATATTTATAAAGCGAAAAATATCACTCACTTTTTTAGTGCGCCTTTATTAAAACTCAATTCCATACAATAGAAATTGTAAAACTTGTAAAAAAATATTGATGTGATGTTCCTCAACCACAAAAATGCATAACTGTATATAAAATTCAGCTAAAATGTGAAAAAAAGGAAATTGCAAATTGGTAGATTCGGTCAAATAAGCTAAAATATTTTGCTGTGATTTTTATTATCTGTGCATATACATAAATTGGGTTATAGAGTTGATTATCAAAATCTGCAGACTCAAATATTCATTTGGTCCTTTAAAAGGCTTGATGATACTGAATCCCTAAAATTATGCAGCATAATTTAATTTGTTTTAATTTGTAAAAAGCAGTCGACTTGAATATCGTTGCGTGGTGGTGAAGAGAGCCATGTCACATTATGTATTGTTGTGGGTAGGTTCTCTTTACCACCACGATGACGATATGTGCAAATTTTTTATTGTAGTTGGCCATATCATGTAGCATTTTTACACTCTTTAGATTAATTTTCTGCAAATTGATTATTGAGACCAAGACGATGTAAAAGTAGATTAATAATGTGTATAATATTGAATGTATCTCACGTTAGATTATTTAACTTTTGTTTTGCAAATATAATAATTATTATGGATAACTAACAATACGCTTGAACATAACGCCAATGTAAATATGTAAACTAATGTACCTTTATCATAGGATAAGCGATATAAGAAATCTATTGTGATATTTGAACATTTTATTTTAGGATTTGAAAATAAATGGCAATCAATTGAAAAACGTTTTACATTGTAATTTTATTTTAGATTAATCTGTAAAATTAATCATCTTGCCTTCATGTAACAACCGATAAAGATTCGCACTAGGTGCATCAATGCAGTGCCCTAAGCACCATTGGATGCTGATAAGGGAAAGTAGTAGTGGCAGTAAAATATTATTTTTAAATACAATGTTTGTCAATTTTACTCGGGAAGACGTATCCGACCATCCACCAATCCACTTTGCATGGAATCAGTTTGTGGAATCCATATGCTCCACACATGAATATGGAATGATAATAATGATGAGATGAAACTATGACAAATATTGAATGTTCTTTATTTTTCAAAACCGCCTATAAACATTTCTGATCTAAACAAGATTACAACAGGCTTAAATCTAGAAAATGTATTGTTTACAATATTATTTTAATAAATGTAAAAAAAAAATATTTTCCATCGCAGGCATTTTTTGTAACAAAAAATTAATTTGTTTTAAATGCTATTTTGGTAACAGTATACTGAAATTGTCTTTTAAACAATAACGAACATAATAAATCTCAAAAATGAAACAAGATATAAAATTTACATATTTAACGCTATGTACTATGCGTGGAAAAAACACAAACTACATACCTTTTTTTTAAACCTAATACTAATGCGAATATCTTTTGTTTTAAAAATAAACTGACATATCAAATGATGTAGGTAACGATTGTAGTGTCATTATTGTCTCAAAGAATGCGATGAAATCTTTTTAGAAAAAAAAAATTCAATATTGAGTGAGTGTTTTGCCGTTTAGATGTAAATTAAGTAGAAAAAATTATTACATTATTCCAAAAAATTCAATGATTTTATAACAGAAAATAATTTTAAGTTGTTATTGACTTTGTAAAGAAACTCAATAGAATGGTATCAATATGTTACCCAATATTGTTAGCAATGATTCTTATATTAGTATCAAAACAGACAGAAACATACATTAAAAAAACCTTAAACCTGAAGATATGCATACAATAATTTTGTTTCCTTTTTAACAAGACTAGAAAAGAGTTCTACGCATTTTATTGCAAAGCGTAGCCAGCTGATGCATTCGTAAACATTTTAGCAAATTTAAAAATAATATTTTGAAAATATCATTAATAATTTATCACTCCTGCAATTTCAGCAAAAATAATCACCTGAGCAGGATTAGGAACTAAATAAAATATTTTCAATACAATAAACAATGTTAAAAAGCTATCAGATTAAACAGTGAGGAGAAAATAATTCAAAACACTAATACAATTCATGAATACTGCATTTCAAAATATAAAATGACATTAACGCTTCTAAAAAGTCATTACCTAAAACAGCGAGTGAATAGTGCTATTTTAACCACATTAAAATAATAATTAAAACAGTGGTTGATGGCTATCACATAAACCTCGCCATCTTGGAATAAAAATAAACGCTAGATTCGAAATCAGGGCCCCTGAAAACCCTTTAGACGATATGCGACATCATTTTTTGAAAAAAAAAGGCGTCCGCCATCTTGGAATAAAAAAAAAAACGCTAGATTCGAGATCAGGGCCCCTGAAAACCCTTTAAACGATATGCGACATCATTTTTTGAAAAAAAGGTACGTCCGCCATCTGGAATAAAAAAATAAACGCTAGATTCGAAATCAGGGCCCCTGAAAACCCTTTAGACGATATGCGACATCATTTTTTGAAAAAAAAAAAGTGGCGTCCGCCATCTTGGAATAAAATATAAACGCTAGATTCGAGATCAGGGCCCCTGAAAACCTATTAAACGATATGCGACATCATTTTTTGAAAAAAAGTGGCGTCCGCCATCTTGGATTTAAAAATAAACGCTAGATTCGTAATCAGGACCCCTTAAAACCCTTTAAACGATATGCGACATCATTTTTTGAAAAAAAGTGGCGTCCGCCATCTTGGAATTAAAAATAAACGCTAGATTCGAGATCAGGGCCCCTGAAAACCTATTAAACGATATGCGACATCAGTTTTTGAAAAAAAGTGGCGTCGTCGCCATCTTGGATTTAAAAATAAACGCTAGATTCGAGATCAGGGCCCCTGAAAACCTATTAAACGATATGCGACATCAGTTTTTGAAAAAAAGTGGCGTCCGCCATCTTGGATTTAAAAATAATCGCTAGATTCGAAATCAGGGACCCTGAAAACCCTTTAAACGATACCCAACAGCGCATAGTGGTAGCGCAATTTGCTACCGTGCATGAGGTCGCGCGGTTCGATTCCGTAGAGGGTCAAAAAATATATATATTTATTTACAAACATGTCATTTTCTTACTAATATTTCACTGAAGCGTAAGACTGATCATCCTACCTTCATGTAATAAAATGATCAATCGATGCACCATTGGGTGCGGATAAGGGAAAGTAGTATAAGCAAATGCTCATAATTTCAAACAAAAAATTCTTGTAGCCCGATAAAGAAATAAAAACTTCTAGGTAGGTTACCTTATAAATATAAATTCTAAACAAATTATGAGGTAGGTACTATTTTTTAACTAAATCACTGTCTACATATTATTTTATTCGATGGCCGTAATTGAAACTTAAAATCTCCTATAGAAATCAAAGACTACAATAATATGATAAGTAGGTACCTAGGTACTTTTTTAACTAAATTACTGTCTGTACATAAATTCATTAGATAACCATAAAAAATAATATGGAATATTCCTTAACATTTTCTAGGCTACCTAATAATATAAATTCTAAACAAATTATAAGGTAGGTACTTTTTTTTAACTAAATCACCGTCTGCATATTATTTTATTCGATGGCCATAATGGAAACTAAGAAACTCTCCATAGAAATCAAAGTTAACGAATAATATGATAAGTAGGTACCTGGGTACTTTTATAACTGAATTACTGCCTGAACATAAATTCATTAGATGACCATAAAAATTATAATGGAATATTCCTTTTATGATTTCATATACAGATTTTTCATGATTTTATCGATCTAATAACTTTTTTATTTTTCCAGCTAGAAACGATTTTTTTGGTGTCGTCGTAAAAATAGATAATTTTGTCTATTTTCTAATTATTGCGTAAAACACGGTGCGGTGGAGCAATTTTGCGCCCAGGGTAGCTCTGTGTCAAACTGAATTCGGTCTGTATGAAGAATGAATCGAAATGCCGCTTAGCTTAATTCTTGCAAAAAAAAAATGATTTCGGAGATTAAAAACATGCTGGTAACCTATATACCATCTCGCCCTACGAATTTTATAGTGAAAAAACCTGGAATCGGGGTGCAATCAAATTAAAATTAGCGTTTGAAAATGCGAAGTGTCCAAATATTATTCCCATACAAACACCCAAATTTCACTCTGACGTGACGTCACTTCCGTAAACTGCGACACATTTCGGACTCTCTCCCTCTCTTACGGAGAAATGTGCGAGAAGAAAAGAGACAAAAGCCGTTAGCTGAATAATAGGGAGTAGACGAGCGTACGGCTCTCTTCAAGTAGACTAAGATACTTCAGAATTGTGGGGGGCAATTTTTTAGTGTTTTACGAGACTTTTATTATTCTTCTGCCTGTGTGGGCCGCTATTCACATAAAAATCGCCACTAAATTAATTCCAGTATATCATTTTAATTCGCTTCATGCATAGTTTAGGTACAGTACTATTTACAATGGACATTATTTGCAATACACATGACACGATCTTTGCTCAAATCAGAGTGATAAAACGATAAAGCTCGAATTCTCAAAGCAAAATAATAGGAATTATATGCATAGAACGTCGGCGTCGCCGCATTGCTTATTTCGCACTATGGTGCTATATCTGGACTTACTGAAAATAGTTTTGAATTTTTAGGTGATCGCAAAAATGTGCTTTTATTTCTCAAATGTTAGATTGAAACTGGATTTTTTAAAAAAACGATATATCTTAACATAGAAAAAAGAGATAAAAATGTGTGGTGTGGTGATAAACGGTGAGTGAGTATAAAATTTTCAATCACACATTTTGAATGAATACAACTACTTTTGTAGAAAATTACTGGATTTATAGTGCAACTGGGATGATATCAGATATTATTGATAATCTCAACAGAGACAGAGAAGCTCTGAAAACGAATGAATGGGTTTCTAGGCGGAATGGGGAATGTTGTAATTACGTCAAGTTGCCATTTAACCCAATTCCAATGACAGGTCATAAGCCCTGTAAACGCCTAGATAAACCACATTCGTTATCCAGAGCTTCTCTGTCTCTGTTGAGATATCTCATTATATAATATTTTTATAATAATCAATCACAGAAATGTTTCCACCAAGATTGCTCTAATGCCTATAATTAGCCAGTTTATATTGCTACTAGATAATTTTTCATCGAATGTAATAATAACTCTGATTATTACACTGAATAAAAATGCAATCATACCTTTCTGGCGCACTAAAATAGACATAAAAAAATATTGTACTGATATTTCTGAACCCTCTACTCGTATTCGATGTAGTTAGGCCGAAACATGTGAAAAAGAGGTATTCTAAACGTTCTATGTGCCTTCTATAAAAAATCCTTTAAAATCAGGCTAATTTCTTTGAGAGGAGAATTAATAAAACATTTCGGGAGAAATGTTAAAGAAACAAGATCACGTAAACGTAATTAGCACCAGCATTTTTCATTTCAGTACTAATCGAGGTAGAAAAAAACCATTCTCAGGCTAGCCATTCGGAATCTGTTACCATCTACAGTCATGAAGCATTCAATTCATGAAAAATGTGCATGTTTTTTAAATATTAATCCAACTCCATGCTTTAGTATCGCCAATTTTCGCAAAAGCCGTACATTGGAACCATTTTGAATATAATTTACTTTAATACGTGTTACGGTGCATGTCATCGGAAATCGAAGTAAAATTGAATATTGTGAGCGTACTTATTTAGTATACGTATACGTACGTGGAGTTTACAAAGCTATTTATAGACCCGAGTTATTTTTTAAAACAACTGGTGGCATTTATTACAAATACAAGGTAGCAGATATGAATCATTGGACATTTTACATATTTTATTTTAATTGAAAATTTCTATCTATCTTGCAATTTTAACAAGTTAAAAATTATTGCACTTAGAGCTTTTGGATATTCCTTTTCTCATATAGTTCCCAAGATTATCCATATTGAAGGTTTAATCTTCGCTTTCTCGGTAGATCGAGAAAACGGAAAAAAAGTGGCGAAACTGCCATCTTGGAATTAAAAAGTAAACGCTAGATTTCGAGAATCAGGGCCCCTGAAAACCCTTTATAATAATATTTAAGTACAATTTTTTGAAAAAAAGTGGCGTCCGCCATCTTGGAATAAAAAATAAACGCTAGATTCGAAATCAGGGCCCCTGAAAAACCCTTTAGACGATATGCGACATCATTTTTTGAAAAAAAGTGGCGTCCGCCATCTGGAATAAAAAATAAACGCTAGATTCGAGATCAGGGCCCCTGAAAACCCTTTAAACGATATGCGACATCATTTTTTGAAAAAAAAGGTACGTCCGCCATCTTGGAATAAAAAATAAACGCTAGATTCGAAATCAGGGCCCCTGAAAACCCTTTAGACGATATGCGACATCATTTTTTGAAAAAAAGTGGCGTCCGCCATCTTGGAATAAAAAATAAACGCTAGATTCGAAATCAGGGCCCCAGAAAACCCTTTAGACGATATGCGACATCATTTTTTGAAAAAAAAGTGGCGTCCGCCATCTTGGAATAAAAAAATAAACGCTAGATTCGAAATCAGGGCCCCAGAAAACCCTTTAGACGATATGCGACATCATTTTTTGAAAAAAAGTGGCGTCCGCCATCTTGGAATAAAAAATAAACGCTAGATTCGAAATCAGGGCCCCAGAAAACCCTTTAGACGATATGCGACATCATTTTTTGAAAAAAAGTGGCGTCCGCCATCTTGGAATAAAAAATAAACGCTAGATTCGAAATCAGGGCCCCAGAAAACCCTTTAGACGATATGCGACATCATTTTTTGAAAAAAAGTGGCGTCCGCCATCTTGGAATAAAAAATAACGCTAGATTCGAAATCAGGGCCCCAGAAAAACCCCTTTAGACGATATGCGACATCATTTTTTGAAAAAAAGTGGCGTCCGCCATCTTGGAATAAAAAATAAACGCTAGATTCGAAATCAGGGCCCCAGAAAAACCCTTTAGACGATATGCGACATCATTTTTTGAAAAAAAGTGGCGTCCGCCATCTTGGAATAAAAAATAAACGCAAGATTCGAAATCAGGACCCCTAAGAACCCTTAAAACGATACCCAAAATTATTTAATGAAAAGAAGGTGCGGCCGCCATTTCGGAATTTTAAAAATCCATATGCTCTACGTGGGAACAAATTATGTAATGGTGATGATAATTATTAAATTAAAAAAAAAGAAAAAGTAATTTGGCCTTCTACAAAAAGAATATATTATATCTTACGGGAATTGTGCGAGTCCATATGCTCCATATGTCCGCCTCGTAGCACAATGGTAGAGCGTTTTGCTACCGTGCATGAGGTCGCCGGATCGATTCCCGTAGAAGATCAAGAGAAATATTTATTCACAAACATCTTATTTTCATATTAATATTTCATGTGCGATACCTTGGACTGTACTGAAGCGTAATACTGACTGATCATCCTACCTTCATGTAATATAATGATCAAATATACACTGCACTCGGGTTGGGTGCGGATAAGGCAAAGTAGAAATAGCTCGAAGACGGTCTACGGTAGGCTATCTAATTATATAATTTCCAAACGAATTATAAGAAGGTAGGTACTTTTTTAAACTTAATCACCGTGTGTTAATTATTTGATTCGATGGCCATAAATAATAATAATGGAATAAAAATTAATTACCTCAAAAATGTTCAATAGTAAAATAAATATAAGAATAATATTTTAAACAGGTAGGTACTTTTTTAAAAGTAAATAACCGTCTGCTTACTATTTTATTCGATGGCCATAATTTAAACTAAGAAACTCTCCATAGAAATCAAATACAACGAATAATATTAATATTTTATAATATTTTAAACAGGTAGGTACTATTTTTTAACTTAATCACCGTCTGCTTATTATTTTATTCGATGGCCATAATGGAAACTAAGAAACTCTCCATAGAAATCAAAGTTAACGAATAATATGATAAGTAGGTACCCAAGTACTTTTATAACTGAATTACTGCCTGCACATAAATTCATTCGATGACCATATAAAAAATTATATTGGAAAATTCTTTATGATCTTCATACAGATTTTTCATGATTTTATCGATCTAATAACTTTTTTATTTTTCCAGCTAGAAACGATTTTTTGGTGTCGTTAAATAGATAATTTTGTCTATTTTCTAATTATTGCGTAAAACACGGTGCGGTGGAGCAATTTGCGCCCAGGGTAGCTCTGTGTCAAACTGAATTCGGTCTGTATGAAGAATGAATCGAAATGCCGCTTAGCTTAATTCTTGCAAAAAAAAAATGATTTCGGAGATTAAAAACATGCTGGTAACCTATATACCATCTCGCCCTACGAATTTATAGTGAAAAAAACCTGGAATCGGGGTGCAATCAAATTAAAATTAGCGTTTGAAAATGCGAAGTGTCCAAATATTATTCCCATACAAACACCCAAATTTCACTCTGACGTGACGTCACTTCCGTAAACTGCGACACATTTCGGACTCTCTCCCTCTCTTACGGAGAAATGTGCGAGAAGAAAAGAGACAAAAGCCGTTAGCTGAATAATAATATGTAACATGTAAACACAGCAAAATAGATTATTATTATTTAAAATGTTATAAATACCCAAATACTGTTATGTTTTAAAACCATCATAAAAAGGCTATCAGGTTTATTTAGAGGTAAAGTGGTATTTACCAGTGGAAAACAGTTGAAATTTGTATAAAATTTATGTTTAAAAGCACTTTGTAGTTCCGTGATAAGTATATGAAACTTGGCTTCTCCGAGTTCGATAGTGTGATGCTCAAGTTATTCAAGCAATTTTTTTTTACAAATTTGAATGTTTCCTAATAATGCTTGCTGAATTTTTGCCGTTTCTTAAAAATACGGTGGATATTCTTAGAACAATCTTTTATAACTAATTATTATCATTTTTATCATGAATTTTATGTGCTTAGCACAAATTCAATGAGTTGGAACATTGATGGCAACCATTTGTAATGATTTGAAGACCGATTACATGGTTTAAAAATTATTATAACTAAAAGTACGTAATAGTGTGCATTTTTTACACTTGTAGATAATAAATATGATGCTAGGAACACTGAATTATTATAATACATAAAAAATACTGACGTGTAAAAAAAACTTAAATGAAACAGTAGATTAAAATATGTCTGAAGTATTCCAGCTGGATTAAAATATTGATTGTAAAAAATCGTTCAAACAACTTTTCAAGATAAGATAAAAAAATGATACATTATAATGTTATCATCGATATAATACTTATGTAATAAAATGATAAAAAAAAGTTTATATTACTTTGTATGTGAGATATTTAGCAATTTTTTTTAACATACTATAGATGTCGAATACATTGATTGTTAATAAAAATTAAAGTTATTCTGTAAAAATAGACTATTATAGTCAGTATGTGCCGAATTAATAGTCATAATTTTGAAGCCATCCGAGACCAGAATTTTGAAGTGTTAAAGGTGGATTTGTTTCATAATAGTTAAGCAGTGAAAATATTTGGGAACAGTTGCCAAAATTAATTACAACATCTTAGTCGGAATAACACATTTGCTCCGTCAAGATAACATTTCTATAAAAACATTTACACATAAGCCTAAGGTGATGAAAAATTGTTACAAACTTAATATGCTTTTTGAAAACAATAGAATACCTAAATAAAAACATTACAAAGTGCTCGGATGTCAAGTCTTATTGTCTTCAGAAAGGAGTTTCAAAAGATTGCACTTCTCACGCGTAATCAAATATTCAACATATAAAAATACTTGTTGAAATCACATTTTAATCCTTCATGTATGGATAGGCATATTCCGTGAGGGGAACGAACGTTTCCTTAATCGCTTGAGGAGAGGTCCAGCGAAGGATGTATTGAGGACTTCCAGCCTTGTCATTAGTTCCAGACATTCGCCCGCCTCCGAATGGCTGCTGACCTACTACGGACCCAGTAGATTTATCATTGATGTAGAAGTTTCCAGCCGTCATTTTAAGCTCTTCGAGAGCATGACGCATGAACTTCTCATCTTGAGCAAAAACAGCACCTGTCAAAGCAAACTGCGTCGAGGAGCCGACATACTGCAAGGCTTCCTCTACATCTTTATCCTTGTACACATACACAGATAAAATCGGTCCGAAAATCTCTTCTGTCATAATTTTATCTTTGGGATCTTTACAAACTACAATTGTCGGCTCGACAAAATAACCTTTACTATCGTCATACTTTCCTCCTCCGATGATTTCGATGTTAGATGACTTAGCAGCGTAGTCAATGTAGGATTTAATCCGCGCAAAGGCTTTGTCATCAATTACTGCGGATGTAAAGCTACTGAAGTCTTCGACGTCGCCAACTTTGAGTTTATCGCGGATTTCCAGAAGACCCTTTTTGATTTCATTCCAGATGGATTCCGGTACATACATGCGCGAGCAAGCGGAACACTTCTGACCGCAAAATTCAAAAGCAGAGCGTATGGTGCCGTTAATGACGGATGTCACATCGGCTGAAGGATGAATGAAGTGGTATTTTTTTCCACCGCACTCCCCGATCAGGCGAGGGAAGTTGATGTACTTATTGATATTTTTACCCACTTCTGTCCACAGCCAATTGAATGTCGGAACGGATCCCGTGAAGTTAATACCCGCCAAGTGAGGGGAGGCTGTGATGGCATTTCCAAACACGGGACCGTCTGCTGGGACGAAGTTCACAACACCCGGAGGTACACCAGCCTCCAGCATAATCTTGAAAATGACCCAATTAGAAAGCAAAGCGGTGTCGGAAGGCTTCCACAAAATAGAATTTCCCATCATAGCGGGAGTGTAAGCTAAGTTTCCACCAATAGCCGTGAAGTTAAACGGACTTACAGCTGCGATGAAACCGTCGATTCCTCGATTTCTTATGGAATTCTTCGTTACCTTTTTGTTCTCTGAAATAGGCTGGTACTTTACATTGTCTTTTAGATAATAAGCATTAAGTCTGATGAAGTCAATCAGTTCCGCCGCTGCATCGATCTCGGCTTGAATAACGGTCTTAGACTGTCCTAACATGGGTGGCTGCGTTGAGCGTCTGCCTGTACGGCCCGGCCATTAGGTCGGCAGCCTTCTCCCAGATCTTCAGCCGATCAGCTAGGCTAGTTTTATCCCATTTCTTTTGCGTCTCAACGGCTGTGTCAATAGCTTTGTTTATGGTTTTTGTGTCTGCATAGTAGAATTTAGCAATTTTTTTTTTGTGGTCGTGGGGCATAACTTGGTATCTCACTTCTGACGTGCGGATTTCTTGCTCCCCGATGACTATTGGGACGTCCTCCACTTTGGAGGCGGTTTCCTTCAGGGCCGCCTCCAGTTTGGCGCGCTCCTGGGAGCCCTTGCGGTACTCCAGTACTGGCTCGTTGGACACGGTGAACTCGGGCAGGGACATGTCGGGCACCATGGAGCCGAGCCCGCGTTCCGCCACCCCCAAGAGTTGCCCCCCGGCCCGCAGCCCGGGCAGCCCCTGCTTGCACAAGGAAAACATCGCGGCCTTCTTGTCGAGCTTGCGCGGTAGGTACCGGCGGTATTAGATAAGTGCGCGAGTTACGTAAATATTGCGAAGATTTACTTCCTTTTGACAATATTATCACTGGAATCGGCGGCGTGCCAAGAAGCGCATTCGGTACGAGTCTTGTGACGTACAGCGAAATAAAATCGACCGAATGTACCCAAATGTCAAACTAATCAAGCACCAACTTGGTCCTTGGACACCTTTCACGAGCGGTTTATTATTATTTTATCCCCGTTTTGACTGGAATACGGGTTGTCGAAGACTTACAAGAACTCGCGACTTATTATAACTAGATATTTGACCCAATTTTGACCGCCCCTCCCATGACAGACAGAAAAACAAGACCGAATTTTACAATTTCGACCACTTAAAACAGCTGACATGCGCAGATTCACTCTCCTCTCCTGTCAGGTGTATTGCGCCGTCTCTGTCTTCGCCCGCGAAAAACAATAACTTTGATTGTAGGTATCAATATGTTGCGATTTGCGATTGATGAAAATATTTAAATTTCTACCTACCGCAAACAGCAATATACTTTGCAATAAATATTACGTATAAATGTCTAAAAATAGACAGTGCATCAGTTTAAATATTGCAAAAGATAAGATTTTGATAATATGCACGATTTTAGGTTTTAATTTGTCTGCCTCGTGGGGTAGAGGTAGCGCGTTGGGCTGCCATGCAAGAGGTCGCGGGTTCGATTTCCGATGGGGGTTATATGAAATATTTATTTAAATGTGAATTTCATATGCCCGAGCTGCCTCTTCTTTACGCCTGCAGGATCCCTCCGTCCTGGCCGACCGTCGATGACCACCCTACGGATGTACTGGGCTGAGCTGATGGATGCGGGCCTGACGTGGGAGGAGGTGAGAGAGCTGGCTGGTGATAGGGTCTCCTGGAGAGATCTAGTGATGTCCACATGCTCCACATAGGAGCGAACGTGGCGAAAGAAGAAGAATTTCATATGTGAATGTTCTGTATATGTACAGAAAATAAATAAATAAAAAAATAAAATAAAAATAAATGTGATGCCTTGGACTGGAGATACCAAGAATTGAACCCAGAATCTCCGTTATATGAATAACACGTCTTAGCTCTTACCTTTAGTGACTATCATTAAAAAAATATTCATTACATTATTGATTAAATATTCAACATCATCGCCATTTCACTGTATATAAATATACAAGTTCTGATAATTGGCGGATATGATATGAAATACCAGGCGAATGGGGAATGTTGTAATACATCAAGTGGCAACTTAACCCAGCCAATCACAGGTCATAAGCCCTGTGAACGCCGAGATATCCATATTCCCTTCCAAACTTCTTGTCTCTGTTGAGATGTCAAATTGTAATCTAAAATGTTTATGTTTAAACCATAGTAATATTTTTAATTGTTGTATACGCAGATTTGCTACTCTGGCATTGTATAAAATATATTAAATTTATACTTAATACTTCTGTAATAATTATCTAAGTAACAAAAAAACAACGCATTGTACCAATATTATTTTATTTAGTAAGATATAAATCAAAAAGCACTGCTACTCATCAATTGAAATTACAACTTTCATGGATCCTATTGAGATAAACATTTGTAATTTTGTCTAATAAGTGATTTTCAAATTGAAAACTTAAGCTAGCACAGAAAGATGAGCTGAATCAGGTGCAGAGGACCTCTTACTGTAAAAATAAAAATTAACTGGACATGTAAGGGATAGTTGTAGTCGCAAAGATGGGTAAAGGTTTGTTTCACTGCCTGTGGATTGGCAAACCGAAGCAGGTAATGAGGGCCACCAGATTTGTCATTAGTTCCCGAACGTCGAGTTCCACCAAACGCTTGCTGCCCCACTACTGCCCCTGTACTCTTATCATTGATATAAAAGTTCCCAGCTATCATTTTAAAAGCTTGAAGAGCTTGGTGAATAAACACTGGATCTTCGGCAAAAACAGCACCTGTTAAAGAATACGGAGCATCCTTCGCAATAACCTCCATTACATTATCTATCTCATATTCGTTGTACACAAATATTGTAAGCACAGGACCGAATATCTCCTCCTTCATTATCTTATTGTTATGATCATGGCAAAGAATAACAGTTGGCTCTATGTAATATCCGATAGCGTCGTCGCAACAACCTCCTGTGAGAATTTCTAGCTCGGTGCAGGTTCTCGCATACTCTATGTAGGATGTGATCCTAGTAAATGCGTTTTTATCAATCACAGATGACATGAAAGAGTTAAATAAAGTCGGGTGGCAAACTGTTACTCTGTCGATCGCGGCAATAAGCCCAGTTTTTATAACTTCAAACAAGCAGAATGGTAAATATAAGATGGAGCATGCGGAACATTTTTGTCCGGAATATTCAAAAGCTGAGCGGACGGTGTTGTTGATAACCGAGGCGCAGTTCGCTGACGGATGAACAAAATGAAAATTTTTTCCTCCAAGTTCTCCGATCATTCTCGGATAATTGCGATACTTCTCAATATTGGCCGCCACTTTATTTAGTAAAAAGTTGTAGGTTTTAGTGGAGCCAGTAAAGTTGATCCCAGCGAGATGCGGGGATTGAGTGATCACCTCTCCGAATTCCGGGCCATCAGCCGGGACGAAGTTAATTACTCCAGGAGGCAAGCCTGCTTCACGAAATATCTCAAATATCACCCAACTGGAGAGCATAGCGGTGCTGAATCTATAATGAAGTTTAAAAGCCACGATAAATGTTAAGAACCTGTAGTTTAAAATGACTATAAAATTTATAAGATGCATAAAAAAATTAATTTGAGCTCAATAATGATTCGATTCAAAAGTTTAGAATCAATTTTGAAATGTAAATAATGGATTTTTCAAATTTTAAAGGGAGTTTAATGATTTTATTGGTCCATGTCCGCTCCCAAGATGGATTCTAAAAACAATTTTAGCAACAATTAAAAATACCATTAAACAGTATTTAAAATAAAATAATTCTCATGAACTTTACTGGTGTAAGAAAAATTTGTGTAAAAGAGAAATGTTTATATTTTAAGAAAATACTATTAATGGTGTGATGTTTTTTTTAAAAATCAATATAGATTTCTCAGTGGGCACATTATTAATATGATATACATATAAAATGACTACTAATTATTGCTAATTATATTAAATCTAAATGAAATTACCCAAACTTTTAGGAATGAGTCAGTAAAATGGCAGTAGGTACTTTAATTAAAAACAGAAAAATTTTAAGAATATAAATTAGTGCCGAATGGAGTAAAAATAAAATCTGAAAAAAGTTTCAATTTCGATAAATGCATCATGGAAAGATGGAGGCTAAGATTTACACTAATTAAGGAATTGAATAATGACATAAGCATATTCAAAATCAATATAACAAGCAAGATACATCTAGAACAGTTTATTTAAAGTAATATTTACAAACTTTCGGCCTTAAATGCGAAGATAATGTTCCTCTGTACCCCAAATAAATAGCGCATCTATATGCCATGAGCAAAACTTAAAAGATTATAAATTTAAAGCCATAGTATACACTAAGTTATTGTAATGTAGGTTATATAAAATGGAATACAAAGAACTGATGTCATTTATATTAGGTAAAAAGATACATAAATGATGACTTGTATTTATTAAAACTAACACTTAAGACTAAATTAAAAAGTAAAGAAAGATTGACATGATTGGACCAATAGCAAGAACGCAGAAATACTTATAAAGCTAGAAGCACAATGTTTGAAAAAATCAATGTTCTAATGTTAAATTCCAGGAGGAAATCGAGGAGGCCGAGAGGCATATTCCTCGATTTACAGAGGAGAATAACATCACTTATTCACATCTTGTTATTTATGTATTCAAGACATTTTTATGCATTTAATATTGTATAAAAAACATTGTAGAAAAGTTTGAAAAATTTGAATTACTTATGTCCAGAATAAAATTGGCCTTTGGGTCTAAAACAAAGGACACATTGGCAATTTTAGGACAGCTAAAAATTTATACAAATCTTTTCACTAGATAAAGTCGAAAATGTATTTTTGGAATATAAAATGGCCTTTGGCAAGATAGCCATTTTAGGACGGTTATACAAATCTTAATAGATAAAGTGAAAATGTATTTTTGGAATAAAAAAAATTCATTAGCGGTTATTATTGATGCAAATGTTTTGAAAAAAGAATTCCTTATTATTGATGCTAAATTTTCACTATTCCATAAAAATATTAATTTACAGAATTTTGTAAAAAAAATTTTACCAGAACAGTCAACAATTTATTAGCGATAATTTATTCTTCTATTTCAGATTGCATATCGTGGGTTCAATGCCACAAAGTCCACAAATCTGTAAACGCTCTTTTGAGATTTTGAGTTTAGAAAATGAAATTTCAATTAATTATAAACCAATTTCGAATATAACAAAATATAACTAACTAACGCTATCAATCTGATGATTATTTTATACTACAAGAATAATTTATACAAGTTTTTGATAATAGATATAAACTTTTGCAGATTGGCAACTTTGGCATTGTACCTACAATATAATAATGTTTTTTCTGTGACTTATGTCTGCTTAAAACCACATGAAAATAAAAATGATTGAAAATAAGTTTTTAAAAGAATCATCAAATTTATGAATTCAAAAAAATTATAATTCAATCAAAGCACAGATTTTACAAAATGGTTTGGACCCGCCAAAACTAAAAATATTAAGTGGAAAATTGTGAAAGTTTGAATTACCTTTACTTCGAGTATTTACTTAACATCAAACACCATTTGAAAAATGTACACACTAATTTATTTGACACATATAATTAGTATTTTAAAAAGAGAAATCTAAACATAAATTTTTTTTACCACCAGTTTAATATGAAATATCTGAAAACTTTACATTATTCAGTCTTTTTATAAGTTTTAAATTCTTTTTGGAATTGTTAAACAATGTAAAACATACAGGCGCAAGCTCTCTTACACTAATTTTGTAATTTACAAGTAATATTAATTTACTAATAATGCGAAAATATGGGCGGTTGCTGTAGAATGTCAATTATGTCAGTTATTTAAAACTGTGTACATTTAGAATGTAATGATTAGAGTATTGTTGCTATGAACCAACGTAATGTTTGAGATATCTACAAAATGTATCGCACGATACAGCACATATAAAAATTCCATCAGAGTACAGGTATTAAACACATTTTTTTAGTTTTCTTTTAGCTTTTAACAATGAAATGAAATCATTCCGCAGCACACTTTTCTCTTTGAAGTTCTATGTATTCTCGGATATATTTTAAACACTTTGGCTGAAAATCAAAATGGTGAATTGAGTCTGAGCTAAGTTCAGAATTTGTTCTATGCATAAAATTTAAATTCAAATTCTATAAGTGGAAAAAATCCAGGTCCCTGCTGAGATTTTAACGACTATCACTTTCAGGCAATCCTTGTATTTTGAAAACCCATCTCAGAATGAGATTTGTAACAAGCCTTTTTTTTTTCTACCCTAAAATAGACACATAAGATTTTCGTAACAACTCAACTATTTTTTTAAACTACTACATTTTTTAAACTAATATGGACAGTCCATATTTCAAAGGTCTGTGGCGTTTTTAAACCATCTGTATTTTAACATGTTAAAGACTAAATTGTCCGCCTCGTAGCATAGTGGTAGCGCACTTGGCTACCGTGCATGAGATTGCGGGTTCGATTCCAACATGAAATATTGATTAACATGTGATTTTCATATTAATATTTCATGAGTGATACCTTGGACTGGTTCTGAAGTGTAAGACTGAGCATCTTACCTGCACGTAATACACTGCACTTGGTGTACCATTGCAGTGCCCTATGCACCTTTTTACTTTTATTAATTTAGTACACATGCATGAGTAGTAAAAACTAAATTTTTACAAGAAAAAGGAAAAATTTTCACATGTTTATATGAACATATTTTAGTTTTTACAAAAATCAAAGTGTTTTGGGTGTAAAATATACAGTAAGCCATGAATATGAATTAGTTTTTGTATAAATTAATAGAATTAAAAAAAACTCAAGATATTTCAAAGTAGCGTTTTGCGGTGTTGCGTATCGGCCAATATTTCAGTTCCGTTCTTCGTTAGTTGAATGGTCTAGCGAGTCAGGAGAGGGGGCGTAGTTTCAGAACAGAAGGTCCCCGTCGCCCTTGTGTGTCTCGTGGCTCCAGTTGTGGGACTCGAGCGCTTCGCATGGCACTGGGAGGTCGGAAGGGGCGGGCGGGGAGCTGAGATCAATCGTGTCTTCGCAACTGTTCACCGCATCTGAAAAGAGAGAAATTGTTAGGATATACTCTCTACCTATCCCTTTGGACACAGTTTCCTGTGCAGTCTGAAAACTGTCCCGTATCTCATCTAAAGCGGATGATTTTACTGTGTTTGATCAGATTCTCTCTGTGCGCTAATTCCACACATTTTTTCACACAGTTATTGTGCGTATCATAGACCGATTAACAGTATGCAATAAGTATAATATTCAATAGTATCGGTAATATTACAAATAATGTTTTACTATGGCGAATATGAATATAATGTAATAAATAATATGATCCGATATTGAAATCCTAGATCTTATTCAAAAATCGAGGACTTATTTGACAGATTGATTTTTGCCAAATTGTAAAATATAAGAATGTGATTTAAGTAAAAATAATATGTTGAATTTTTTCTTCTTTATAATTGCATAAAACAGAAACGCATTAAAATTAAAATGACTCCAAAATCCGGAAAATCGCATATTACATTTTCTGTAGATTCAATCGAACTCCACACAAAATCCATAGATATGAAAAATCGGGATAAGATATTTAAAGTAGAGATTATTGTATGGCAGAAATTATGGCAGTTTTTGTGTATTTTTATGGTATAAACTGTCGCGTTCCCTGCATGCTTACAGACAGTAAACTGCGCTTTTTGTAAAAGACTCTGCTTTAAACGTCTGCGCAGTTTATTTTATTGGTCATGTTACAAAAATAAAATATAAATTTAAATTGATTAAAACTTGCACATAAATAAACTCGTCCCGTATAAAGTCGCATTAGGATATAATTCTCTTCCTATCCCTAAACGACAATAATCGATCTGTCAAAATTTAGTTAATCGCTTGTTACACTAATTGGTATTTCAGTGCAGGTCTGTTGAGGTGGTAAAAAAATAAATAAAATTGAGTAGTAAACATGGGGTTGTCACCTCCGTTGGAAGAGGCGACGCTGTTCCCGTTCCTCGCGGCCTCGGATCCCGGGCGGGACTGCGTCCTGGTTACCCCGAGCTGGAAGCTGTCGGCCTGCAGCGCCACCTTAGACGGCGTGTAGCTGGACAGGGGGCCACCGCCTGCTGGGGACAGAGGGAGGTGAGCTCTAGCGATACGAGGGTTACAAACTACTAGAGACTATAGGTATTGGAGGCAATCTTTTACTAGTCGTGAAAAGCATGATTTGGTTATTATAATTTGTACGAAAATGGGAGGTGATCGACTTTTACTTATAAATATTAAGCATGAAAGGCGTATTGGACATTGGAAGCAATTTTTACTAATATTGGACATTAGAAGCAAACTTGATCAGGAAATTACGTGAATTAATACTTTTTTAAAATCAGAAATGAGTCATTGATTTTCTCCTTGAAGAAAATGTTTTTTTCACACGTTTTAGATATCTACCAGCGCTGCGATTCTACTAAGGTTTATTACATTTTACTGATTCCCTTAACTGTCACTCAACTGTCACTGTAAAAAATCGGAATCGGATTTTTGGCTTCAAAGTAGAGTAGAATCTTGGTAGAATCTCTCAAGGTCTATGCATTCCACAAGACATAAAAGATCAACATTTTTGGAGAAGCAAATTTGTCAAATAAGTAAGGTTAGAGATAAACGATTTGACAGCGATTTGACAGTTCGGCGAGAAATGGGCGTCTAGTGACGTTTGGGTTTACGACCGTAATCGCAGGGCAGGAGTGTGCTTGCATTGTCTAATTTTTATATCAATTTTCTTCATAGCTTCATATGCTTCAATGTCTCGCTGGACTTTTTCCGTGTAATTCTATCAAGATTGAAACATTCACTGAATTAGACCCGATCATGTATTGAGTGTCCATAGTTTTGTCCTAGCTTTATTTATTTTTTCATGCATACATGTAATGAATTGTATTGGACTTCATGTCTGTAAATAAATGTTAAATGTGTGAAAAAATCATTGCTCTGATGCTAAATTCTAGGGAAATATTAGAGGACTATTTTTGTGTGGAGAAATGGAGCATTCTCTTATGTAAGCTTATGCTTTTTTTATGTAATTCCAACATAATTAATCATGGATCATCGGTTAAAAAATGTAGTACATTAATCGAGTAAATGCAATTTTTGGGAATTATTTACCTGAATTAGAGTTCTTTACACTCATTTTAGAATTATTATCACATGACAATCTCACATTACCAACTGATAAATTTTTAATACCACAAAATAAAATGTGTAGTAAAAAATGCAATAGAAAAGTTATGTTGGCAACAAGAAAATGATAAGCATAGCCTTTTATTTTCTATTAGATATCATAAAAAAACAGCCAATGAATAAGTGCGAATTCTGGCAAAAAATTTAATGTTTCATTTTTCATACATTTAATGTATAAAATAATTTTAAAAATATATGTATAGGCATATAATATTATGTACATATTTAAACGGAGAAGAAAAGCTTCCTTTCAGAGGGGGTATTTGGCGCTTACAGGTATTTGGCCATATCACATTCCCCATTCTGCTTATTATCAGATTAAAAAATATATATTTTTTAATGTTGTATACACTCAATCACTTGAGGTATCATTTTTTTAATATAATCCTCACATCCAGGGGTATTCAAATACACCCCATGCATGTGTGCATGAAAGATGTATGAATGTAGAGGAAGCGAAAGAAGTGTGTCAGGACAGGTAGGTATGGCGTTCTATCCTCTCTGTCTATCCATACAGAGAAATGGCATTAAGGTTAGTTAGTTATGTTGCCCGATTTTATGTACTTTTTGAGATGATTTTTTAAAATTTTCATTGAGAATTTTTGTCTGGAACAAAACAACAAAATTCAAATGAATTTTTGAATGAATTTTTTCCGATTTTTTTTTCCAAAAATATTATAAATTTTACTTTTACGTTTAAGTAAAAAAAAAAATTGTACCTCAAGTGATATGTGACATGTGAGTTTTATCATAATAATGAAATATGGAACAATTAATCATGGGGATTTACTGTTTTTTACAATCAACCAATCATGATACACCAATGACATAATTGTTTAAAACATTTTTTCTATCTGCAGATAAAGACGGTTGGTCACAAAAAAACAAATGACACACTTGTGAACTAGTATTATAGATAAGCATATTTTAAAAACTATTACGGCTTTAGAAATGATACAACTAAAGATAGCGACGATTACATCATGGATAGAGACTGGAAAATAGCGGTGTTATTATTTGTGAAAAGCGGTGTTATTTTTTGCCAAAAGCGGTGTTATTTTTGAAAACTGGCGGTGTTATTTTTTAGAACCAATTTCAGTACACGGGTTGATAATAAAAGTCAAATGCATTGTTTTTTTTTGCATTAAAAATGTTTATTTTACAATAATACAACATTAAAAACACTGAAATATAAACTAACTTATAATTTATTTTTTTAAAACTCAATACAAAAAATTAAGCAAATATTACATAAAACGCAGGATATATATATATATGTGTGCCAATGACTTTCAAACTCACCTAAACATCTCAATGGATTTTAATGTTTAACGTTTATGGCAATGTTTTAAATTTAAAAATAAACCTATTCCTTTCAAACTACTTTTGTTACTTTGAAATTAAAATTAGACTTTGATGGTGAGTTTCACAAACATTAACATACACGGCAAAGTTTAATTTTTATATTTAAAGTAAACTATATAAAACCAAACTTAAATAGTATATGCGATGTTACGAGTATTTTAAATTCTGAATCTAAATTGATTCAAAATTGAAAATTGCCAGTGTGGCAAGATTTTCTTCCTTCAGGTTCCTTCTTCCGTCACTTAGTACAGTGTTGTACGAAGACAGGAACCTCTCAGAATCACATTTAGAAACAAGGCACCCAAATCGATTCTACTTTAATAAAATTACAGGTAAAAAGTTGATTATGTCGTATTTTACCACTCATAAATATGTGTCAAAAGTGACATCCAGGAGATATTAAATGATTAGATATGTTTCTCATCACAACCAAAGCTAAAATCGTGTTCCATTTTAAAATTTAGAGTAGAATCTGGTAGAATCTCTCAAGGTCTATGCTTTCCAAAGACATAAATGTCAACACTTTTTTGGAGAGCAAATTTGTCAAAATAAGTAAGGTTGAGAAAAAAATAAATAAAAAAAAAAAAAAAAAAAAAAAAAAAAAACAAACAAAAAAAAAAAAAAAAAAAAAAAAAAAAAAAACCCCCCCCCCCCCCCCCCCCCCCAAAACGATTTCGACAGCGATTTGACTGTTCTGCGAGAAGAAGCTGGGGAGTTGTAGTTTTTTAGTTGACGTTTGGGTTTTACGACCGTAATCGCAGGGCAGGAGTGGCTTGCATTGTCTAATTTTTATATATCATTTTTCATAGCTTCATATGCTTTCAATGTCTTGTGGACCTTTTCCGTGTGTAATTCTATCAAGATTGAAACATTCACTGAATAGACCGATATGTATGAGTGTCATAGTTTTTCTAGCTTTACTTTATTTTTTATGCATATGTCAAATTGTATGGGGACTTCATGTCTGTAAATAAATGTTAATGTGTGAAAAATCATTGTCTGATGAATATTCTTGGGAAATATTCGAGGGATATTTTAGTATTGAGAATGGAGCCTTCTCTTCTGTAAGCTTATGTTATTTTTATGTAATTCAACATAAATTAATCATGATCAGTCGGTTAAAAAGTAGTACATTAATCGAGTAAATGCAATTTTGGGGATTATTTACCGGAATTAGAGTTCTTTTACACTCATTTTAGAATTATTATACATGGACAATGTTCACTATTACCAACTGGATAATTTTTATACCACAAATAAACTGTGTAGTAGAATGCATAAAAGTTCTGATGGCTACAAGAAATGATAAGCATAGATTTTATTTTCTATTAGTTATCATAAAAAAACAGGCAATGAAAAGTGCTGGAATTCTGGCAAAAAATTTAATGTTCTCATGATCATACATTTAAATGTATAAAATAATTTTAAAAAATATATGTATAGGCATTATCATTATTATGTACATATTTAAACGGAGAAGAAAAGCTTCCTTTCAGAGGGGGTATTGGCGCTTACAGCGTATTTTTGCCCTAAATGGCATTAAGGTTAGTTAGTTATGTTGCCCGATTTTATGTACTTTTTGAGATGATTTTTTAAAATTTTCATTGAGAATTTTTGTCTGGAACAAAACAACAAAATTCAAATGAATTTTTGAATGAAATTTTTCCGATTTTTTTTTCCAAAAATATTATAAATTTTACTTTTACGTTTAAGTAAAAAAAAAAATTGTACCTCAAGTGATACGTGACATGTGAGTTTTATCATAATAATGAAATATGAAACAATTAATCATGGGGATTTACTATTTTTTACAATCAACCAATCATGATACACCAATGACATAATTGTTTGAAACATTTTTTCTATCTGCAGATAAAGACGGTTGGTCACAAAAAAACAAATGACACACTTGTGAACTAGTATTATAGATAAGCATATTTTAAAAACTATTACGGCTCAGAAATGATACAACTAAAGATAGCGACAATTACATGGATCATCAATTTTATCTTTTTTAAAATCCAATTAGCTAATAAATAGAGTATAAGGATTCAAAATAGTTAAACAATTTTTAGGACATCTAGCTTTAAAACGATTAAAGGGTGTTAGGAATCAAGCCATAGATTCGGAGTCCAGTGGATATTGGGCGCTAGAGATTGATAGAGTAATGAAAATATTCTTTCGGGTCTTCTGAAAAACTAAAATCAAAATAATCGTGTGAACTTGTCTGCAAAAAATGAAAAAAAATAAAAAATTACTGCTACTGCTACTAGTTCCCCTTTTTCGCATCCAATGGTGCATAGGGCACTGCATCGGTACACCAAGTGCAGTGTATCTTGATAATTTTGTTACGTGAAGTAAGATGATCAGTCATACGCTTCAATAACATTAAAACTACTAAATTGATATTTAATGTTTAAAAAAAAACAGATTTATTATTAAATTAGTGCACAAGAATGATTTTATGGTTGATTTATGTTTTTTTTCGATAAATTTTGCAAATTGTTATCAAATATAATTTATTTAGTCAAATTAATACTGTCCATAGAGGAAACAAAATAAAAAAGCTGCATTTTAATAAGTATTTGTGTAATTTTACTTAATCTGCCGTACTTATGAAAGCTTTTACGAGAAAATTTTTTTTTTTTTCAAGCTCAGATTCAAAAGCATCTACTCCAATATGATGTAGATTCACCAGTTTTCGGGTTGTACTACGAGTTTTGTTACTCCATGTAGAAATGACTATCTAACTTTTTGCCATATTGACAAATAAGCCATTGGTTTCGACTCCTTGTCGTTTCTGATGAAATAGTAATTACCGAGTGGTGATGTGGGCGTGGTAGGTCCCTGAGCAGGCATCACATCCTCGCCCAGCGACGCCTCAGACGGGTACTCGAAGGTCCTGGTCAGCGACTCGTCGAACTGGATCTTCAGGTGCTGCAAAGGGAAACGAAACATTTGTTAGTGAACGCGATGAGGAATTTCAGTGGTACCCGCAATGGGCTTGTAAACCAAAATTTTCTGTAAATGCAGAAAAATAAAGCGAAGAATCTTAAAACCATCAGTGCAATCCGTTCGTCAATCGGATAATTAATAAGCGAGATACAACCATTTATAGTTTTTGTTCCCCATACGTGACGTCACCGATCGCCTATCATACAAAATCTTTACAAAAATCAAACTTAAAATTATTGTATCTCTGTTATTAATTCTCCAATTTATAAACGGATTCCACCGATGTTCTTTTGATTTTTGACGTGATAACGTCTAATAAATCGATGAAAAGCATGACTCATTGTCACGTTCCGCCTGAGCCGAGTGTGCAAGCGAGAGCGCGGAACAAGCGATAGAGAGGCACGATCGGCCTAAGCGTTCGGTTTGTGACGCATCTATCTCTCTTCCTCTCCATCGGCCGATGCGTCCGAGTAAAAGGGAGACAGCAGCAGCACACAAGCTTTCATTGTGTTCCAAGTAAAAAAATTGTTAATAGCACATTGTTACTTGTAATTAATTTGTAGAATTTAAGCAAACAAATATTTGCATAAACGAGTGCCAAAAAATGATAATTTATGGAAAAAATTGTAATTTTCAATTAACTCCTGCTTTGTATTTTACAAAATAATGATAATTCAGTAATAATAATTCAATTCAATTCATAAAAGTATGCTATTTTTCATCAATGTTTTCTTATGACAATATCACGTAAAATTATCGTCCGTAAACCGACTTTACAGACAACGCTTTAAGATCTATGGTAAACAGTTCCTCTGGGAATAGTGACTTAACAGCATGTTACACTAGCAGGAACCTCCACCTTTTAATAAAATAATGTGCAGAAAATGTTGCTTCATCCTCCGTTGCTATTGGATTATTTTATGCTTAAAAGGTGGTTAAGTAAGTTGAATGCAATGAAAAGGATGTTTTATCACCGCCACGGAGGTGTTAAAAATGTTTTCATGTACACAAGAAAAATTGTACATTTTACTTGTATAACGGTCTGCCAGGACGGCGCGGGCGGGCGGTATCCTCTTTCTCTTTACTTATCGTCTCCTGCGTTTAAATATTCAGATTTCCCAACACATACACCACACTCCACACACATACACATGACATAACATAACCACTGTTTGCTCACTTCACGTCTTCGGAAATTTGTCTTGTACATTGTGTTGTCTACGTAATTGGTGTTATGTTGTATATGTTACCTCAAATTGAAAATTCTTAGTTCATTGTACCAAACATGGCACTGTGTGTATAACATTAAAATTAAAAAAAAAACGAAATTTTTCTAAAATGCATGATTATTCATTGTTGACATTGACACGGAATGACTATTCCGAAAAAATGTACGGTGACTTAACCTGTTATTGACGCAAATAATGAACATTATCATATCAACATAGTTAATTTTTCATATTTTTTAAGGAAAATTAATGTTGAAAAAAATTTTCCTGCTGAGAGCGTCATTATTCCTAAATACACCTACCAAGTACCTACCAAGATGACTCACAAAAGACATACGACAGGGAAGGGTTGATTTCACCACCCCAACCGCGAAAGCCCCTGGCGTCAATTAAAATCAGGGTTGCCAAATTTGACTAAAAAGTTCGACAAAAACGGATTTTGGTATTAAAAAGAAACCGGAACGTAAACGGGACGGGACGTGAGTGTGAGGTTGTTTTTTTAAATATATTTTTTGCAAATTTTTATCAAATATCATGCATTTCATTCATTATTTCATTATACCATATCCGCTCCCTATGTGGAGCATATGGAATCCACAAACTGCTCCAGGCCAAGCGATCGGCCGCCAGCTCCCGCGCATCCTCCCAGTCAAGTCCACGTCCCGCAGCTCAGACGCAAACTGCCGACGAATTGTCAACAGTGGACGACCGGGACGCCGAGAACCTGATGCCTTGTAAAATAGGCAAGCATGGTTAAGGCTCTCGGGAGGCATACGTAGTATATGGCCTAGCCAGCCGAAACGCCTTCGCCGGATGACAGTAGATCATGCATTTAGTCAAATTAAAACTATCCATAAATAAAACAAAATAAAAAAAACAGCATTTTAATAAGAATTTGTGCAATTTTACTTAATCTGCCGTACTTATGAAAGTTTTTTAGGAGAAGAAAAAAAAAATTTTCAAGCTCAGATTCAAAAGTCATATTACATATTCGACTCCAAATATGATGGAGATTCACCAGTTTTCAGGTTGTACTACGAATTTTGTTACTCCATTATATCAGTTATAAAGATCCGCGATAGCCTATGACAAAGATCTAGAAATACGCGGCTGGGCTGCGATTCCGGTCGTAAACCCAAACGTCACTAGACGCCCATTTCTCGCCGAACTGTCAAATCTAACCTTACTTATTTGACAAATTTGCTTCTCCAAAAATGTTGATCTTTTATGTCTTGTGGAATGCATAGACCTTGAAAGATTCTACCAAGATTCTACTCTACTTTGAAGCCAAAAATCCGATTCCGATTTTTGACAGTGACAGTTAAGGGAATCGGTAAAATGTCTTTAACCTTAGTAGATTCGCAGCGCTGGTCAGCCCTGTCCAGCTGCGAATTGACCACCAATCAGTCGCTAAATTCGCCATTTTCGACTTTTCTCCCATACACCCCAAGATCTATATTCCCCTGCTACATTTTACAATCACTTATGCAGCGTCACGGACCCTCCATCAATAAATCTTCAACAAGAGGTCGTATGTGACAACGGGGCTTCGAGGGATTTTGGAATCTAGTGAGTTAGGCTAAGGGCGATTGTCGAATTTTAGGAATGATTGAGTTGCGTTTTTTTCCGGATCGGAAGTACGCCCTTGAAACGCAGACGAGGGAGTCGAGCAAAACGACCAAAGCAATTATAATTAATGCAGTATGAACGTGTCAGAAGAGATGAATTCGCGATTAATATGCTATGAAAAGAAATATTTTTTAATTGTGTACGAATGACGAATAAAATACACCAAGTGCAGTGTATCTTGATCGTTTAATTACACGAAAGTGAGATGATCAGTCTTACGCTTCAGAACCAGTCCGATCAGATCAGCTACATCTACAGCTATAGGCAGGGTTTTAGTACCGATCCGTAATCAGCGCACAAAATTTGGAGAGCGCGCTTTTGCGGTTGCGGGCCCTGTGGCTTGGAATGCTCTCCCACCAGAAGTGCGCAACTGTGAGAGTGAAGTGATGTTTCGAAGGAAACTTAAGACCTATATTTTCTCAAAATCTTTTGATTAATTTTGATAATGGTATTTTCTACTCAGAAATTGAGTTTTCACTCACTTTAAATTTCCCGAGCCGTTAAATTCAATATTTGAAGCGCCCTTGAGGTATATTTATACGAAAACGGCGCCATATAAATTATCCATAATAATAATAAGGTACGAAATATTGATATGAAAATCACATGTAAATAAACATTTCATGTTGACCCCCTACGGGAATCGAACCCGCGACCTCATGCGCGGTAGCTAAATGCGCTACCACTAAGCAACGCGTTGGACAGTGTTTTGATAGTCGACTAAAAAAAAAGTATAACATATTTATTATTGTATAATATATATCCGAAATATCGGATTTTCGCTAAGATTTTTACTTAAATAAGTTGCTAACTTAAAAAGAAGCTTGACAAGTTTTGCAACAAAGCAAACTGCAAAAAACTTTACCTACATAGATCATAATATAAAAATAATTCATTAGTGCCAAATAGACGACCTAATAGGTAGAATAATTCAGATTAATTGGTCGCTTAGATCTTAGATTACTTTCACATTTTTTATATGTTTGCGACATCAATATTAAATATTGACAAAAATGATTGTTATTGCATTCCAATATTAACGCTCGGTCAATAAAAGCAATGCAATAAATTTAATCAACCATAACGACGATGTAAGATGAAAACGATCTAAAATTTAAATTTTGTGAAAAGTGATTCATCCGTATTGAAAATTTTTACTAATCATTATATCACGTCACGCTAATCGCAGTCGCACGCTAATCGCAGTCAATGCGGTGACGAATTATTTCGTCATGTTCATAGAGAAAAAACAAAAGATAAGAAGGATCCAGCGATTGATCTGTCAAATATTTAATTTTGGTTCCACACGCAAAAAACTGATAGCAATGGACATGTTTAGCTAACACGACGATTAAATTCGTCAATCTCACTGAGTAAAATTATCATTTTGACGTATATATTCGTCACCCCCAGTAAAAAAAAGTCGGGCAGTTGAGAAATATACTTAACTTCAATATCAATGCATAGATGGAGCTTTCAACTCGCTGGTGGATGATTCTCGATTCGTAACATATATACAAAATCAAAAATGTTACCTGGTGTGGATATTCGCTAATAAGCGGAATGGGGAATGTTGTAAATGCTCGAATATCCATATTCCTGAATTTGAAAAAGTTCTACCTCATCTCTGTAGGGATATTTTTTTTATTTGTATTTTTTATTAATATTTATTTATTTAATACATTATCGAATTTACAAAGCTTAATATTACAATAATTATACAAAATAATCATAACGCTATACCTCACCAATAAAAAAGACAAGCTCTTGTGCTTGGTGAGGGAGGTTACGCTAAAAAATACATAATATAAGTAGTAATCATAGTAAGGTAAATATAGGTAGTATAATAGTAAGTAGTAAATATAAGTAGTACAACAAAGTAATGAAATATAAAAAAATACTGTTCATCTGAAGAAACTATGTAGGTACGTAAATCTAAATCGTACGCCAACGTTTTAACGTCCTTGCAAGGCGTAAAAGCTGTCATAAAAATAAAATTGATCGTAAATCGTGTTAGATAATATTAGATATTCAATGTTATCTTAGGCACTTTAAACATTGCCACTTAATTTTATTTATTTATTTATTTGGATTTAAGTAAGTAAGTGGTCTATTTTAAAGTCAAAAACCCCCTGACTATCTACTTGGCCTGATCCATTCCTCCAATTGTGCACGACCCACCTCCACAATCCATTTTTTTTATGGCTA
>JAGVSP010005766.1:0-22357 GCA_022494985.1 Micrasema minimum
TCGGAACCAACGCCCTGGATTCAAAACCCCGGGTCCCAGCTGGGAAACCCACCCCATCTTTCGGGCCACCTCGTTGCTCCGTTCCAAGGGTCCTTCCACCGCCGACTTCGCTCCATCGCTACGGAACTGCCGGCACTCATATCCGACACGCAAAAATATCCTTGTTCATGAATAAATGTTTTAAAACATCCCCGGGCTTTTCCCACTAACCTTCCACTGAAAAAAGGGGGCCCCCTCTACCTCCAAAACCCCTTTAATTTTTTTTTCCTTAAATGCCGGGGGTGCGTTTTTTTTTTGGGGGGCGCCCACCCTAATGTAAAATGTTCTTTGTGGGGGAAAATTTATATCATGGGAATTTTCTTTTGTCCACAAAAATTTTTTTAATGGGGAAATTTAAAATTTAAACAAACTAACTAACCTTCACGCCTTTTCCCCGTGGGGCTGGGGCAGAGGGTTTAAAAGGGCCAAATACCATTTCTGCCTGACATACCTACTTCCTTTCTTCCTCAACATTCAACATCTTCTCGTGCACTTTACCCCCGATTTTTTTCCGATTTTTACATTCCTTTTCAAGTATTTGGTGTTTTTGGTCAGACATGTTTTTTATGGGCCCCTCGGTTTTCTAAATCCAGGCACACTTGAATTAAACTTTTTTTAAAAGGTTCTTTAAATCGTAAATTGCCCCACATGCCCAAAAAAAAAACCCATTTTTTTTTAAATTTTGTCGAAAATTGAAATATCTCATCCTTGCACTCTGCTAAAATTTTTTTTCCATTGAAAACCCTGTCGTCCATTATCTTACCACACTTTGATCGCATTTTAAACACATTCTTTTCTATTTTCTTCCTTTTTTTTCCCCAAACACCACGTTTCCCATATTTATACAAAAGGGGTTTTGGTAAAAGGAATTTCCGTTGGTACTCCCAATGCACTTTTATAAAAATTTGAAAATTTTTTAAAACATTGAAATTTTTTATTGAAAATTTAAATAATTGCGTAATAAAAATGTTAAAAATTTATCTAAGACTTCTGTCCCGGGTTTTTTTCAATGGTTTGTAACCCTTTGTTTTCCGAATAAGGTTTTAATTAGCGTGGGTGCGGGGGGAAAACCCCCAACGAATATCTGGAGGCTTTTTAAGCTGGCTTTTTGTTTTTTCGTGGATATTAAAGGTTTCCAAAACTTTAAATTTCGTTTAAAGGGTTGCCCAAACATTGGGTTTTTTACTTTTTTCTGTTGACAAGATAAAAAAATTTAAACAAATTTCAAAAACCTAATAAGTTTATTTCGAGGAATTTGGGCTAACTTTATTTTTTTTAGATGTTGGGGTTTCTTTTCCCTTTTTTGGCCATTACCCATTTGGGGACTTCCAAAAGAAGATTTAAATATTATTAATTTTACTTCTTTTTTAAAGGGATGTTATTTTTGGGAAAACAATACGAAACATTAATTTAAATCAAACTGAATTTTTGGTGCTAAATTTTTTTTTTTTATTTGAAAAATTTTTTTCGCCTTTTTTGGGCAGTTTCCTAATGTCACATTTTAATTTAAAATATAAATTTGTAAATAAAAAAAAAATCTAGTTAGATTTTTTTTAAAACATTTTAATAAAGAGTTCTATAAAGTAAATGCCAATCAATAATTAATAATGTTTTTGTTTTATAATTTTTTTTTGTTATCATTAAACAACGTTAAAATATGTATTGGTGAGAAAATAAAATCCCAAATTTAAAAGTGTATTTTTATTTTTTTGCAACAGGTTCTACTTTTGAAAAAAAAAGGCGTGGGTTTTGCTATACAATCAATCTATGAAAAGATTCTTTAAAAATAAAAAAAAATTTTTATGTATTTAAAAAAAAAAATTGAATCGAGATGAAATGTATTTATTTATTTTTTTTTACTTTCACGCTAAAGGGGGATTTTAACCTCGTATAAAAAAGGTTACTCAGTAACAATAAATTTAAATAAAACATAAAAACCAAAAATTTGGGAAAAAAGAAATAATAAACAATTTATTTTTATTTAAATTTAAATTACTTTTTAGTTCCCAAAAATATTCTATACCCCCATATTCGTTACCAAGGGGGAGGGAAGTTAGAAATAATTTTACTTTAGTAGTCATGCCCGCTGAACCCCTAAAACAAACGTCTATTTTTTTCGGTTTCTCCCCTGAAAGGGGGAATTTTGAAAATATTTTTGTAAAAAAACCCAGTAAATCCTGTTTTGGGGAAGCCCCGGTTGCTCCCAAAATTTTAAAAGATTTATTGTAATTTTTCAAAACCCGAGAAGGAGATGCCCCCTTCCCGACGTTTTGGGGGGCCGGGGGCGCTATACCAGTGTTGGCGCCCCCGCCGCCCGGACCCCCGCCCTCGTACACCGAAACCTCCCCCCGAGTCCAACCCTTTTGACAAGATGAATCTTCGCGGGGCTGCCTTCGGGGGGAAAATTTTGGGGGGACGTGAGTCGTCCGTTTTTTTGTTAAACTGGGCTGGGGTTTTAAAATTTGGGTTTTACAGGACTTCTGCCCGGTTTCGAAATTTAGTACAAATTTTAAGTTCATTTGGGGTTCATTCGAATCCTGGGCAAAACCCTGCAGAATACCCGGGCCTGATTTCCAAGTCCTTTTTTTATGTTTTTAACTTTTTATCGTCAGAAAAAAAAATCAACATTCCCATTCGAAACACTCGACACACCTCTCTGTTAAGGGAAACGCCCAAATGGGAACACCCCGGGCCGTCAAAATTCCATGAAAAGGGGTTTATGATTGGGTCCCTTTTTAAAGACTCGGGCTCTCTGCTATTTAACGGAAATGAGAACGTAATTTTAAATTTTAAAGTTTAAAAAATTAAATTTTTGTTGTTTCCCGGGGCTTAAATTTCAGAAAACCCATTTCCCCAAAACCCTTTCACCACAAATCCCACACATAACCCCAATACAAATTTACACATCAAAAACACTCTTGATGTCCTCAGTAAGTTTTTTGGGGCTTTTTGTTTTGCACTTAATTGGTGCTTGTTATAAATATATTGTTTAAAATTTTAATGTCAATTTTATACTAGCTCTGCATGCATAAATTCAAAAAAAAAAAATAAACGTTGAAGGGGTTGTTTATCTAGTAAGAGAGTCGCGGACTCCCGGGTTGGAATCTCTAGGTCCGAAACCCAATCCCGCACAATTGATTCCTGCTTTCTGGCCCCAATTTTTTTCTGAATGTTGAAATTTTTGATAAATCTAAAGAACTTTTTTTTTTTTAAATTTAAATTTTCCGTTTCTTTGTTTTGGCGATTGGGAGGTAATTAAATTTCCCTTCCTGAAACGTTTAAAGGTTTTTTTTTTACCGTTTTACCTATTTCACAAATTACCCCGCTTTACTCTTTAACGGAAAAAATTTTCCTTTTTCTTTTGCTTGACTTGTTTTCATGATAAATAACATGTAAATTTAAAAATTTTTCTTTTTTAAATTTCTTCAAAATGTTGTAAACAAAAGGATTCCCCCAATTTTCGCTTTATTTTTTAGCGGGAATTTAAAAGATCAAAGTTAAGCTCCTTATATCTCCAATTTGACATCTCAACAGAGACGAGAAATTTGGAAGGGAATATGGATATCTAGGCGTTTACAGGGCTTATGACCTGTCATTGGCTGGGTTAAGTGGCCACTTGATGTATTACAACATTCCCCATTTCACCAAGTATTTCATATCCATATCTGCCAATATACGATAAAATGGCGCGACGCTTCACATGTGAACACTCTGTCATCCATTGAGAAAATTGCTAAGCATTTTAGCAGAAACCTTTATGATTGCAAGTGAGATTCTTACCGAATTATATCACCTACTAGGAAACGCCTGAAGATGAATCTTCAATTTGTTATGCTTATATCTTTTACCAGCTAATTTTTATAAACATTTTGAGTGTGTCCAAATACTTGTAGACAAAAACCGGATTTCACCCATTACGGACTAATAATTACAATTTGACATCTCAACTGTCGAGATGTCAAATTATTGTAATTATTGGTCCGTAATGGGTGAAATCCAGTTTTTGTCTACAAGTATTTGGACACACTCAAAATGTTGTTTATCCTTATATCTCGCTTATTTTTGTATTCAAAATATTCGTAACTAGGTATTTTCTTCGAACCAGAATTTCAGAGATGTGACATTCCATACTTGAAAAATACTACCGTGTCTGAGGTGTCTAGTTACCCACTACGTCACTCACTACGTCATCATGGGCATCTACGTCATCACTATACATCTACATCATACGTTTCGTGTATTGGCCCAAGTGGAGTGCTTAGACGGTGGAATTTGATAATAAGTGGTGTTATGAAATCAACCCTAGGAGGCGTATATTTTTAGAAAATTTTGTTCGAAAGGGTTCTAGTATTATTTGCTGAAGGGTATTATGCTATTTATTTTTTAATCAGCTGCATGAGACTACAGCTATTATAACAGATATTGCTGAAAAGACGTATTTTCTGCGAAATATCTGTTAAGTACTTATTTATTTTAAATGTTACTTTCGTTCGAAGAATAAATATATTATTAGATATAAGTTTATTTATTCAATTGATTGATCATGACATTGAGTTGTAAGATTTATTCTTTTTTTTTTGGAAATTAATTTTCTATTATTATTACTGAATTAAATGGGAATAAAATTGTCCGCATTGTAGCATAGTGGTAGAGGAATTGGGTAGCTGCATGAGGTCGCGGGTTCGAATCCCGTGAAATATTTATTTACATGTGATTTTCATATTGATATTTCGTGTGTGATACCTTGGACTGGTACTGAAGCGAACGTGCCTTCATGTCAAATGATCTAGATTTGCTGCATTTGGTGAACCAATGCAGTGCTCTTTGCACCACTAGATTCGGATAGGAGAAAAGAAGCAAATTATTAATATAGCTAATACGGTATTAAGGTATGTTAATAATTTGCTGAGTGTAAACATACGAGCTAACCTTCTCATTTTACCTTCATGTAATACAATTGAACAAGATACACTGCACTTGGTTTTTTAATGCAGTGCTCTATGCACCATTGGGTGCGGATAAGGGAAAGTAGCAGTAGTAGAGATAGTAGTAAATTTAGGAGTTGAATAAATATAAAAAAGAAAGGTCTTTTACGATGGTTCGGTCATGTAGAGCGAATGAATGATGAACGAACGGCTAAAAAAATATATGATGCGACTGTGCCTGGATGTAGAAGTCGAGGAAGGTCGAGGAAGGCCGAGAAAGACATGGCATGATCATGTAAAACCAGTGCTTGAAAGTGGGCATGTAAGAAGTCGGAATAATCGACGTGCGTGCATGAGAGAAGATGTATGAATGTGGAGGAAGCAAGAGAAGTGTGCCAGGACAGAGTGGTGTGGCGTTCTATCTCTCTGCCTACCCCTTCGGGGAAATGGCGTGATGGTTAGTTAGTTACAAGGTAAATACCCGATTTATTTATTACGTTTTTAAAAGCGTTCAATATATCAATATTAACTTAAACGTTTACTGTCAGGTCAGCCAAACGTCACGCCGACCATTCAATATTCCATTCAGTTTTCGTTTTATACAGGACAGTTTGCAAACTGCGCAAGAAACTGTACAGTTTACTGTCCCGTTTAAAGTGCGCTTGTAAAATTAAAAAAATCGAAATGGCATTAATCTGTTAATTGCGTTTCACCTTTTAAATATCTATGGTTGCAACCACGTTACGAAGGAAAAACTTTGTAAAAAATATGTATGTATGTTATACTTTTGTAATAAAGTCAAAATAGAAGCGCTACGCAGAAAATAACAAAAAATATTTAGGGTTTTCAATAGATGGAAAGAAAATAATGTACATACATAGGTAGAGAAGAAAGAAAGGAAGAAATTGATCTGTCAAAAGCACTCGGCGAGTGCCGTAATAATTTTAAAGAACATTTTTGACCAAAATAACAAAAATTTTCTTACTAAATATTAATTTCAGAAAATGATTAGATATATTTTTATAAAAAATATTGTAAAATAAGGTAATAATTTCTGAATATTTCCAAAAACATTGAATCCAGTAACCAGATTTTATTTAACCTTTTACATGTTGACCTTTCGTCACGTTTCACAGGATTTTAATCACGGTTTTCAGGAAAATAAAATAAAAGGATTCGTCTTAAAAATAAATACGCTTTTATATCTAATCCCAGACGCCCGAAAAAGGTCAAAGGTATCAAATCGATGGATACGAGGAAAAGGATATTTTTAAGTTTTTTCGACGCTTGTTTGTCCTTCCAAAACAGTGATTATACAGTTTCATACCACTACTACTACTTTCCCTTATCCGCATCCGATGGTGTATAGGGCACTGTATCGGTACACCAAGTGCATTGTATCTTGATCATTTTATAACATGAAGGTTAGATGATCTGTCATACGCTTCAGTACCACTCCAAGGTAACACACATAAAATATTAATATGAAAAACACATCTGAATAAATATTTCATATTGACCCCTACGGGAATCGAACCCGCGACCAACCATTTTTGACTAAAATTGTATCGATGTCTTAACGGAGATCAAGACTCACGTAACCCAACCAATGACAGGCCTCGTAAACGCCTAAACAACAGAAACATACCCATTTAAAAGTATTAGGTATTGTCTATAAAATATAGCTTGATTAATATGACAGTTCCTCTATGAATCAATTTAGTTAAGCCAGTTATTGGTGCTGTTATCGACCTCCTTTGTTCATTAAAAATAAAATATTATTGTTATTATTAATTTAACATAAACTACACTAGCTATTAAAACTGTATGTCTTATTTGTTAAGACGAAAACCTTTTTTATTTTTCGGCGAAAATAGTTGTGGGGGTGAACAACCCAGATGGTACAACGTCCAAAGTGCAAATATAATTCAGCTGCGTCAGGTATTACTACACGAGTAAGTAATTCCTAGAAAATCATCAGCTGACGCTGCAATTCAATACGGGCAGTATGGCTTTGCACACGAATGTCTATCCCCACCACTCAACTCTAATAACAAAGGACTACTGGCCTATAAATACCCGTACCGAGGGTCAGAACAGCAGTGCAACACGACCATCTTATACCATCTACGCAGTTACTCTCTTCAGTCGGAGAGTCGCCTATCCACGTCAGCAGCCAAGACGCCGTGTCTTGCCTGATGTAGACGACGCCGTCATGGAAGCCTCGGACCACGCCCTGGATTCACACCCCTGGTACCAGCATCGGAAGCCCGACCCGCATCGTCTGCTCTCCTCGTTGCTCCGCTACCAACGTCCTTCCAGCCGCCGACTTCGCTCCATCGCTACGGAACTGCCGCGCACTCATCATCCGACACGCAACACTCATCCTTGTTCACTGAATAAACGATTACAACATCACCGGCGTTTCCACTAACCTTCCACTGGTAAAAGGGGACTCCTCTACCTCCAAACCCCTTTATTGGTGACCCCGACGTGATTCAAAACCCTTTATTGGTGACCCCGACGTGATCTTAAGCCCGACGTGATCTCAAGCCCGACGTGATCTTAACCCGACGTGATCGACGTGATCTTCGAACGGAGTAATACCAGTGGAACGTGGAACACCGCCCATCCGTCTACCGCGAGTATCCAACGTGTCTCAACATCATCATCAACGAGTCAGATCACACCGTTGCCATTCCATACCGGTGACACTACGCCGATCCCGCACAAGCTACGCTGATCCCGCACAAGCTACGCTGATCCCGCTCTAGCTACGCTGATCCCGCTCTAGCTACGCTGATCCCGCTTTAGCTACGCTGACCCCGCACAAGCTACGCTGATCCCGCCATAGCTATGCTGATCCCGCATTAGCTTCGCTGATCCCGCACAAGCTACGCCAATACGGAAAACGGTACACTCGACTTTCAGCTGTCTCAAAATAACAACTCAGCATAATGACACGAGTCATAACAATATCCGTTCATTCGACTTGCTGTATCAGCGATACTACGTTTGTTAACACACAAACAGTTATCAGCAAAAACATTAGATATTTATATACACCGATGCAGTTCGATAATCGAATTCGTAAGGCAGAAATCGTTTACATTTTTAGCTTATGATTAACGCTTCGAATCGTGAAACTCGTTCACTGGGAAGGGGGTGTGTGGGGGTGAACAACCCAGATGGTACAACGTCCAAAGTGCAAATATAATTCAGCTGCGTCAGGTATTACTACACGAGTAAGTAATTCCTAGAAAATCATCAGCTGACGCTGCAATTCATACGGGCAGTATGGCTTTGCACACGAATGTCTATCCCCACCACTCAACTCTAATAACAAAGGACTACTGGCCTATAAATACCCGTACCGAGGGTCAGAACAGCAGTGCAACACGACCATCTTATACCATCTACGCAGTTACTCTCTTCATCGGAGAGTCGCCTTCCACGTCAGCAGCCAAGACGCCGTGTCTTGCCTGATGTAGACGACGCCGTCATGGAAGCCTCGACCACGCCCTGGATTCACACTTTTGGTACCAGCAATCGGAAGCCCGACCGCATCGTCTGCACTCCTCTTGCTACCGCTACCAACGGTTCCAGCCGCCGACTTCGCACCATCGCTACGGAACTGCCGCGCACTCATCATCCGACACGCAACACTCATCCTTGTTCACTGAATAAACGATTTACAACATCACCGCGTTTCCACTAACCTTCCACTTGTAAAAGGGGAGTCCCTCTAACTCCAATTCTTTATAGTTTTTTTTCTTAAATGCCGGGGGTGCAGTTTATTTTTGGGCGCTTCACCCTAATGTGAAATGTTCTTTGTGTGGGGACACTTATAGTCATGGGTAATTTTCGTTTGTCAACAAGTTCCGCAATTATACGTTTAACTAACTAACTTCACGCCATTTCCCCGTAGGGGTTTAGAATGCCATACCACTCTGTCCTGACATACCTACTTCCTTTGCTTCCTCTACATTCATACATCTTCTCGTGCACATACGCCGATTATTTCCGACTTTTCACATTCCACTTTCAAGTACTTTCGTACTTGGTCATGACATGTATTTATCGGCCTTCCTCGGCTTCTAAAAGGCAATAATTTAAACTTCTTTTAGCCGTATCTTGGTCATTCGCTCCACATGACCCAATGTTAAAGCCTTTTCTTAATTTTGTCGTTATCTCAGCCTTGCACTCTGCTCTAATTTCGACATTTGTACACCTGTCGTACATAGTCTTACCACACATAGATCGCATTTCAACAGCATTCAGTCTACTTTCATCCTTCTTTTTCCAACACCACGCTTCACTACCATACATAAGGGTTGGAACCAGAACTCCGTTGTGTACTGTCAATGCACGTTTATACATTTGTAAATTATTTAACATTGAAATATTTTATTGCTAAATTAATAATTGCGTAATAAAAATGTTAAAAATGTTATCTAAGACTTCTGTACCGGGTTTTTCAATGGTTTGTAAAGCCTAGTTTTCACGAATAAGGATTTTAATTAGCGTGGGTGCGGGGGAAAAGCACCAAACAAATATCTGGAGGCGTGTTAAGTTGGCTTTATGTTTTGTCGTGGATATTAAAGCTTGCCAAGCTAAGTTTCGTGAAGGCTTGCCGAAATCATTGTTTTTGTACTTTGTTCTGTTGACAAGAGTATTAATAAGCAATACAAACAACCTAATAAGTTTATTTCGAGAGAATTACTGGACTAACTTTATTTTTCTTAAGATGTTGGGGTTTCTTTCCTTATTTGGCCATTACCGATTTCGACTGACTTCAATAGAAGATAAAAATATTATTAATTTGACTTCTATTTTAAGGATGTTATTAGGTAAAACAATACGAAACAATATATTTAAATCAAACTAGACTTTTTGGTGCTATTTTTTATATTTTATTTGAAAATTTATTCGCCTTGTTATCCTACAGTATCCTACTGTCACATTATAAATAAAATATAAATAGTAGTAACACAAAATCTAGTTAGATTTAAATACATTATAATATAGAGTTCTATAAAGTAAATGCCAAGTCAATAATTAATAATGTTTCGTTTATATAATTAAATAGTTATCATTCATCAACGTTAAAATATCGTATTGAGTGAGAACTCAACTCCGAAATAACAGTTTATTTTTAATTTCTAGCAACAGGTAGCTACATTCGAAAAAAATAGGCGTGGGTTTTGCTATACAATCAATCTATGATAGATTCTTAAGTACATAAATGTTATGTATTTAAAAAAAAAAAATTGAATCGAGATGAAATGTATTTATTTATTTTATTTACTTTCAACGCTCAAAGGACTTTAACCTCGTATAAACAAGGTTACTCAGTAACAATAAATTTAAATAAAACATAAAACCATAAATTGTCAAAAAGAAATAATAAACTAGTTATTAACTTATTTGACTTAAATATACTTAATTAGTAGCGAAATATATCTATATCGCCATATTCGTTACCAAGGCGATGAAGTCTAGCAATAATTTTACATAGTAGTCATGACCGCTGAACACCTCAACAAACGTCTACTTGTTTCGTGTTTCTCACCTGTAATTGAATTTTGATACTATTTTTGTCAGTAACCAGTAAATCCTGTCTTGGAAGTCCAGGTTGCTGCCAAATTTAAAGATTTATTGTAATCTTTTCAGACCCCGAGAAGGAGATGTCCCCTTCGACGCTGGTGCCGGGGGCGCTATACCAGTGTTGGCGCCCCCGCCCGCCCGGAGCCCCGCGCCCTCGTACACCGACACCTCCCCCAGAGTCAACCCCTTCGACAAGAGTGCCATCTTCGCGGAGGCTGCCTTCGGGGCGCATATGGACCAACGTGAGTCGTCCGCTTATTTTGTAATCTGGGCTGGTATTCTACATGGTTTGACAGGACTTCTGCGCGTACGAATTCAGTACAAATTCAAGTTCATTCGAGTTCATTCGAAGTCCTGTCAAACCATGCAGAATACCGGTCCTGATCTCAATGTCCTATTTATGATCTTAGCTTGTTATCGTCAGAAAAAAAAATCAACATTCCCATTCGTAGCACTCGACACACCTCTCTGTTAAGTATCGCCAAGTGCAACACCAGGGCCGCTCAAAATTCCATGAAAGGGTTCATGACTTGGATCCGTTTAACGACTCGACTCTCTGCTATAAGCGGAAACTGAGTAACGCTAATTTATTATAATGATAATAAACTTATTGTTGTTTCCTGCGCTTAAATATTCAGAACCTATTTCCCAAAACTTACACCACACTCCACACACATACCACAATACAACATATACACATCATAAACACTCTTGATGTCCTCAGTAATGTTTTTTGGACATTGTGTTATGCACTTAATTGGTGCTATGTTATAAATATATTGCTTTAAAATATTAATGTCAATTTATTATACATAGCTCTGCATGCATAACATTCAAAAAAACAAAAATAAACGTTGAAGAGGGTTGTGATCTAGTAAGAGAGTCGCGGACTCCGGATTGGAATCTCTAGGTTCGAATCCCACTCCAGCACAACTTGATTCCTGCTTTCTGGCACAATTATTTCTGACTGTTGAAATATTTGAGTAAATCATAAGAACTATTTTATTTTTTAAATTTAATTACCAGTAAGCTATGTTTAGGCGATTAGTAGGTAATTAAATTTCGTTCCTGAAACGTATCACGTTAGTATCACCGTTTTACCTATATCACAATATTACCTCGCTTGACTCTGAACGGAAAAACTAATTTTCCTTTTTCTTTTGTACTTGACTTTGTTTATCATGCATAAATAACATGTAAATTAAATATACTTTATACATACTCTCAAGATGTTGTAAACAAAAGGATTCACATTTCAATGTAATTTCATATTTTTGTGTATATGTAATCATTTTTATTTACATATACAGTCAATTTATTTATCAACAAAGGCTTAGTAATATCAAATAAGCTCTGTTAGATTATACGTAAATACTAAGATTAGATATTATTCAACGCTTTTGCCAATTTTGGGAATCGAACCCGAGTCAAGAGGTTTGGTAAATAACGCCAACCACGGGCAACATGGCGCCTGTTTTTACCATGTAAATAATATTATTGTACATAGATAAATATCTATTTACGCCTTATCGTAAGTGGACAGTATCTGATATTTCTCATAAATAATCGGTGGTTTGCGCACTGCAATGAGGTCACTGGTTCACAAATTCCAAGTAGATACCTGAACCACGACTATCTACAATGTAATTTATTTTGAAAATTTAATTTGATATAATAGTGTCGTTCGATACCCGTAGGGGGTCAACATTAAATATTTATTTACATCCAGAGATCGTCGGTTCGAATCCCCCACTTCTACACGACTCGATTCCTATTTTAAACCACAGATTTTTCCTTATTACAGATGTAAATATTACATTGTTACATTACATTGTAAATATTTTTTATGTAACATAATTTTTTTCAGATTTTTTTTAAAATCAGAAATTTAATCTGATTCCCTGATTTGATAAGTCTTCAGTTCTTCACACGGTGTTAATATCTAAATCTATGTCAGACTGTTTTGAGCGCGACCCTCTAAAAAATCCTATTTTTTTTAAAATTTACCCAAAAAACAAATGATTACATTTAAAAATTAGCTGGTGTGGATATTCAATAACGAGGGGGAATTTCGAAATGCGTCGAGTGGCCACTTAACTCAGCCAATGACAGTTCATAAGCCCTGTAAACGCTTGAATATCCGCATTTCCGAGCTTGTGAATTCCAGATATGTGTGCTTGGCAAAAATGTTGTTTACTTAAAAGCAATTTTCACTCAAGCATTTTTTCACCGAGTGTAGGTACAAGGTACAACGATTAATTAAATAACAATAATCAGATGAGTTATCAATTTGAAATATAATATCAAAACAAGTTTCATAGTTATTAATCACCAATAGGAATTTCTAGGTATGTAATAATTGATAAATACATTAGGAATTATTCTCAACATTCCTAAACAATATCGTAATTGTTATTAAACAATAATAATTTTATTTTTCGGTTAATTGACTTTTATGTTTGGGGTACTCTTGTTTTGAAGATAACACTTGCGGAATCACGTGATTTGAGCTGTGCTGTGTTATTTACATGTGTGATACATACATATTACACATGCAAATAACAACACTTAATATTATTTATTTAAGCCAGCGCATTAAGCTCCAGACGTCATTGCGACCTATGTAATCTATCGGCCTATTGTGACGAGTCCATTTAGGTTATTTTTCACCCTCTTGCTTTAAACCCCTAGCACTTGCAGAGGGTGAGGACTAGCTCATCCATTGCTATATTTATTTCTTCCTCTAAGGTCCTAGAATCGGTTCACTATAAGTCTGTAAAATATAGATCGATTAAAACGACAGTTTGAATTTATATGAATCAAGTCGGAAATGGCGAACAAGATGGGACTTCAAACAAATATTATTATGACCAGTTGATAGATAAGAATGATGTCTAACGAGTGATTTTTATATTAATAAACAAAAAATTATTCGCATCTGGCATGTCAATATATAGTTTTTAAATACAGTAGTAATTCACATATAAATTAACACATTACAAAATCAGCTTTAAAACTAACATAATTCATACATATTGACAGCTGTCATTCTAATCGAGCTATATTTTACAGACTACAGTATTTCCAAGCGTTTATTTTACTTTTTGGCGCCTATAAAGTTCCGTAATTATTGACAGGCAACCATAGACCGAAAAATGCAATACTTCATGTTTTTTTCTTTACGATAGTGAAGCGACATGTTCATTAGCTCCGATATTTATCGATATCGGTGTTTATTGAGCCTACTTATGCAACGAGGATTATTCAAGTTGATTTTTTCCATGAAAAAATATAAAATGTGATTTTAATTGAAACCTATTTGTTGTTTTTCTTTGCTTGTCGCGACACAAAATTCTCAATTTACATTACGACAATAAAATAGTCCCATGCATTTGGGTTTTCTGTAGCTCCTGCACCCGATGATAAACTCCAATTAAGGATATTGATTGTTTTGAATGTTAGTTCGTAGAACTCCATTTTATTTTCCAACACTCAAGAGTGTTTTGATAATGTCCTTGTAAGACGAAACGCGTCACCTTGTTTTTTAATATAAAAAAAACCTGTGTAGAACTTTTTATGTTTTAATTAAATACAAGTATTTACCTCCAATTAAGGAGTTTATCGGGACTGTATTTAAAGTTTCTTTTGTAAAGAAATTATGTATTGTTTGTAATATTTTTTATTGAATAAAGACTGTTAAAAAAAAAGTTTTACGACAGCGCTTTCGTAATATAAACTTTGCTTTAAACGTCTGGGTATGTTTATAAAGTACAAAATGTTGAGCAAAAATAAAATATAAATGTGTTAAATCGATTAAAACTTTTTCATACATAAAGTCGATTTTTATGAGAAAATAAATGGTTGGACAGGGTATAATGTGTGGGGAGCGAGCTTCTTTACAACATCCAGCCCGATCATTCAAGAATGTCACTTTTTTTTTTAAATGTAGAACGTCGCAGTCGCATAGAATGAGTAGATTTTACCTACGGCTCCTATAGACTTGGCCTGCGTTAGCTGAGATCTCTCTCGCCATCCTTTTAGAAATCTACCCCCCCATTGATTTTAGCGTGATGGCCCATGTTTATAGCCGGCTATAGATGCGTTACTAGTACAATGTAATATAGAAATATCTCTTTCCCCTTCTAGAAGCCGAAGGAAGGCCAGGGGTGCAGCGCACGGAGTCCCAGGAGACCCCACCGACCCCCCTGTTCGACGAGGACACGTCACAACCCCTGGAGGACTTCCCCAGGGTGCACTACGACGGCCCGGGCTGGGAAGTGCAGCTCCGGCAGCCGAACAAGAAGAAGATCACTGGACAGAGGTGGGAATATGGTTTATTTTTCTACCTACACACCATTCTTCACTAGCCACATTTGGTCCTTTTTTTTTTAAAGAAATCTAAATTTAAAAAGAAATCTATGTAAATACTATTTTCAATAAAGCCTAAGCGGCTTGTGCTTGAAAATAGGAATCGCGTCGTGTCGAAGTGGGGATTCGAACCGACGATCTCTGGGACTCAGAGACCGTGACGCTACCCACTGGGCCACCACCCGTTCCTATGTAGAGCATGTGGACATCACTAAATCCCTCCAGCAGATCCTATCGCCGGCCAACACTCTCGCCTCCTCCCATCAACTCCGCCGAGTACATCTGATAGATTGTCATCTAGGACGGTGAGAGCTACTTCATAACCAACGTTGAAGTTCGGGAAGGGATGCAGCAACCTCTAAATGTAGGCGTAAAGTCGCGGGGGTGGACCTGGCTTGGGCATGTACTCCGGATGCATCGGGAGAGCCTTAACTCGAGCTGCATCTTCATTTTCTTATCATAGTTGGCTAAATAGGATATAAAGGCTGCCTTGTGGTGAAGTGGATAACGTGTTAGGCTACCTACCATGCATGGGTTCGGTAACCTATAACTCAGTTACCGTTCCATTTGTAAATAATAGTCGTGATCCCTCTCCATCTTCATACATTCAAACCGTAATCTTTTTATAACAATATTTTGGATGAATTATTTTATTGTTTTCAAAATGATATTCCCGATTTTTTGAGAGCCATAAAGCTTTAAAAAGTTTCAAGTAAAAAAACGTAATTGAAAGTTAAATCACATTTACACACATTAAACTGTTTATTTTCCAGGGAAACACCGTAATCGATTTTTTCAAAAGTGGAACATAAAAATAATAAATTAATACCTAAAGGAATTCTACCAATGAAGCTAGATTTTATTTTATTGACCCTTGACAAATTAATAATACCTTGTTCAAAATAATTGACATTCTCGGGGAAAAAACTAGATAGCTATAAAAACACCTGCCTTGATCCGAGTCGGGATCTCGAATATCAAATAAAAACATTATTATAATTAAGAGGCCGATCCAAATAAAGAAGTGGGAGTTATCTCAAGAGAGCTCCGCCTAATAAAGATTGGACCAATCAAAACGCAATACCATATAATACAAGTCATATCAATAAACTATAGGTACAATCATCAATTTATTATTGTTTATTGGTGATTATCTACGATTTTTGGTACAGCAAAAAAAAAAAAAAAACACATAATAAATTCATAATATTTACCTGTTATTAATTACGGCGAATTTTTTGATGAAATCAACACTTTACCATTGCAAAATCACTACAGAACACACATTCTTATAATAAATGAACACTTTTATACGATTTTTTTTATAATGTATATATATTTTTTTTAAATATACATTTAAGGTAAATAACCTAAACACTTTTCACTTTTTATCTATATGTTACATTTGCACTACCAATACAATATGCACTTTTAGGTACGGATAAGAAAAGAAGAGAATGTATTAAGTAGACACCTACTAACAGTAAATTAATTGATAATATTGATTGGCATTATAAAATACACCAGCACCGTTTTTAATGGTAAATAATAATAAATTAATTAAGAATCTTTGGTAAATTTTGATAAGTACGCGTTCTTTTCACGGCAAAATTATGTAAACCGTAAACACTCCATGAAAAACATAAATATTTTTATTTAAATTTAAGAGGATACGCTAGCGTCCGACAGTTTCGAATAGCAAATAATAACTAAATAATAAATGCAGTTGGTATTTACAAATTGTCTTGTAAATTGGCGACAAAGTTGTTGGGAAATACCAATTTTTCTCGGAACTGCGTACCTAACAGTTTACCGTCACTAACGATAAGGAACATAAGCGCCTACCTCCAAACTTAAATCATTGCTCTGTGGTTAAAGTATTTAATAATGATTGTATTTAAAGATTATTTGTAAAGCTCAATTTTCGGGAAAAAAATTCAATTATTACTACTAGTACTGAAACTATATTTCCCTTATCCGCACATTCTGTACTGGTGTAAAAATAGGGCACTGCTAATTTCCCCTATACACATAGGGCAAGATTGCAGTGTGTATCTTGACCAATTTATTACATGAAGGTAAGATGATCAGTACGCTTCAGAACCAGTCCAAAGTATCACACATGAAATATATTAATATGAAAATCTCATGTAAATAAATATTTCATGTTGACCCCCTGCAGGAATCGAACCCGCGACCTCATGCGCGGTAGCCAAATGAGCTACCACTATGCTACGAGGCGGACATAAATATTCAAACATAATTTTTTTAAAGGGTAATATTATTACCTAAGGGTGTATTACATTTCATTTTGCGTTTTTATTATTGTCATCATACTAAATCCGCTCCCCATGTGAACCATATGGATTCCACAAACTGCCTCCGAGCCAAGGCATCGGCCGTCAGTGCATCCTCCCATGTCGGGTCCACGTCCCGCAACTCTGACGCAAACTACCGACGGATTGTCAGCAGAGGTCGCCCAGGACACCGGGAACCTGATGCCTTATAAAATAGGCAAGCATGGTTAAAGCTCTCGGGAGGCATTACAAATTTCAATTCCGGGGCTATATTCAAATTTAAAAAAAGAAGTTGGAAGACTGTGCCAGAAATTAGGACACAAGTTGTGGTGGAGTAGGATTCGAACATCGGATTCAAGCGGTACCCTATGCACCATTGAAAGTACTATTAGGAGTAATATTTATAATATTTTATTAATTTATTATAATATAAAAGTATTTGGTTCATGTAGCTGAAAAACGGAAGAAGTCTTGTGGGTAAATTTAAATATTTTGCTGGTTTGTTATTGTTTACATTTTTTTACCTGGTGAACCAAAATCCTTAGAAAGTAAAGCTGGCCCTGATTCTCGGAAGGATACAATAACAACCGAAATAAGTTCCTTTCTCATTTGCTTATTATTATTATTAGAAACCCACCCACTTTTAATAATCAGGGGTAGCCGACAGTTTTTCTATTAACCAAACACAGGACACCAACACAGAGGTTATTACCATATTTAAAAACCTAAATACCACGTCTACTCAATGTCTGTAGCACTCACTTTGTACCTTTTCTAAATAGTGAAATTAAACATTCTCCAAAATAATACATTATTATTGTTTTGACTTTTGCTTTTCGAATACAATATGCAATGGTACCTTTGTGTATCAATGCACTGCCCTATGTGCGGATAAGGGTAAGTAGTAGTAGTAGAATAAAACGACCTAAATTAAAAAAAGGTTGTGATCATGGTATCTACATAAAAAACTGAAAAAATAACACTACACAACATTTGGGCGTGTTCAAATACTTGTACACAAATCTGGATTTTATCCCAAGACGGGAGTAGGTATATATTTCATTTTATATCCCTACAGAATACATAATTTAGTATGTATTTAATATTTAATTTTAACACAGAAAGGTGCATAATTTCCTCTTAAAAATAAGAAGAAATCGATATGAACAAATACGACTGTGATTACTTGTTTCTACTGAGAATTTCCAAAAAAAATTGTATTTTGAATTAGGTCGTTTTCGTCCTAAAGGTGCGACATGTCCAAGCTTTAAGCATGATGTTCATGAGAACAATTCTTCATTCCTTTATCATTATATTCAATTTTTTAGTTATTTTTTAAAACGCTAAAAGGCGGATATCGAATATAAATAACTCTCACCCAACTTCGTGATTAAGGCCTAGAATAGTCCACGTGACTCCATTGCCAATATTCTTTCACTAAAATGACCTTAATATCGTTTTTTTTAGTATAGACTAGTAAATTTTTTTAAAGTTCTCCAGGATTGGTAATTTATTTTTCTCCGAACTCTATCGTGCATGTATGTACATCCATTGTACCATACGTAGGTAAGAATGCGTTATATTATTTAAAAGTACAACTTAACTGGTGAGCGGAGAGGAGAGCTATAAAGACGTTTTTAAATGTCGTTTTATTGATATTTGTAACTTCCGCGATCATTATCCTAAGAGCTTGCCCACGAAATATAAAACACACAGCATAATATGCAAGTGTTCACGTACAAAACGCAGGTGCGGCCAACGTGAACAAGCACTAACACAATGTTTTTTTTTTAAATATCAGATTAAGTAATTAAAGTTTCTATGTAAATAATAACATTTAAGCGATAATTACCTTTATTTGAGAACTAAAAAGCAACACAATTATTTGAATAGGGACAAAAATATAATACCCTCAAAAATGAATTACGGATAATAAGTTTAATTGTATGGAGTAAGTTGTATTAATTGCCCTTCGGGGTTACAATGTCAGAATATAAAAGATAAATACTTGGAAAACATTATTGTCAATTTTCCCCAATTTCCAATTAATAATTAGCCAACAAAGCAATAAACATAAATTTTAAGGTGAACGAAAAATGGATAACATTAGTGATTTTGTACATACTTAATGGCTTCCTTTTAAACGATTTAACTATAGTAATGATAATCCCCGGAAAAACACATATAGTAAATATTGAATATTAAAAATCTCCCAATGTGCGATTTTTTCAGTCTCGTTTTATGCACTTATTATATCTAAAACTATTGATTTCATGTGTACCATAATTTATTGCAATGTGTCCTTGCATAGGGTCATTTTTTATTTGGTGTAAAATAGCAACTAACTAACCATCAGGCCATTTTACCGAAGGGGTAGGCAGAGAGGATAGAACGCCACACCAGTATGTCCTGGCATACTTCTGTTGCTTCCTCCAAATTCACACATATTCTCATGCACGTACGTCGATTATTCCTTCATAGACAACGGATATGGTGTGATGATGATGATATTTAAGCTTTGTGGCAATTAATTATATTACTACTACTTTCCCTTATCCGCACCCAATGGTGCATAGGGCACTGCATTGGTACACCAAGTGCAGTGTCTCTTGATCATTTTATTACATGAAGGTAGGTAGGCAGTCCAAGGTATCACACATAATATATTAATATGAAGTTCACATGTAAATAAATATTTCATGTTGACCCCTACGGGGATAGAACCCGCGAGTACATGCACGGTAGCCAAATGCGTTAATAACAATAAGTTAATAACTCCGCAATTTTATTTTGAAATTTAAATATTCAGTAAAACTGTGTTTCTTAATTCCCAGATTCTGGAAGAAGATCTTCATCAGGCTGGTGTTCCAAGGGGACAACCCGGTGGTCCAACTCCTCAACTCCTCCACGGACAAGGAGCCGTTCCAGGAGCTTCCTCTGCAGGCCTGCTACTCCGTGTCCGATATCGCCGCCCAGCAGTACGACCAGTACGGCAAGATCTTCACTGTCAAGCTGCAGTACATCTTCTACAAGGAGAGGCCAGGAGTGAGGTAAGGAACCTTTTCAAAAAGGTATCAGGATTATGATGAAAAGAAGTTATAATGCCAGTGTGCCTGGATGTAGAAGCCGAGGAAGGTAGGCCGAGAAAGACATGGCATGATCAAGTACTTGAAAGTGGACATGTGAAAAGTCGGAATAATCGGCGTTTGTTTTTTTTATTTTATTTTATTTTGTAGGAACAATAACAAACAAAAGGAAACTAAATATAATAAATATATAAAAATATACCTAGGTAGACCAATTGCCCTTTAAAATTGTTCACGAATGACCAAAACATAATGTTTATGAAAATGTGACATACACACAATGATTAAGTAAATATAAAAGCAAGAGTGATCACAAATATCTCAAGAACAACCTTTTCTTAAACCCGTCTACGGAGCTTCCGAAGATGTCCATTGTCCATACTTTCAGTGCTGTACACAGGTATTACGTTGTACTCTCTGCACATACGAGAGAGAGGATTGTAATACCCTGTATTGGAGGAAAAGCGCTCAACTCTGAAAATGTCTGGATTACGCAGTCGTAAATTGGCACGCAGACCGATTTCACTTATTAGCGTTGTGTCAAGGTGACTATTTATAATTGTGCATGGGAAGATGAGGAAGCGTGTCAGGACAGAGTGGTATGGCGTTCTATCCTCTCTGCCTACCCCTACCGCGAAATGGCGTGATGGTTAGTTAGTTAGTTACCTGATCAGGCATTTATTAGGTATAAATAATAATCAGGAATAAAGCAAGACCGTGATTGAGTTGGCCATAAAATTTGCAAAATATTTAATTGGACACAGAAAACTCTCAACCCTGAGAAAAGCTTTCTTCCCAGTAGGGTGGTTTCAGACTGGAACAAATTGCCAGGCCTTGTTGTCCACTCCACTGCAATCAACCAGTTCAAGAACCGTTTAGATGCAGAAGGCAGACAAGAAGCAGTACAAAAGATACAGGCGCACCAGCAAAAGCCGCCTGCCTATAATAATAATAATAATATTAATAGCACGCATGGATCTAATGATGATACACACTTCACATAATAATAAAAGCACCCTTTCCCTAGACTGCTTTAAAGACTATTGAGTCTTTTTTCAGTCCAGCCAACTCTACCGATTTTTTCAACAAGCTAAACCGCGATTTTAAGATTGTTAGTTAGACTTCACATAATAATGTTAAAATATATTATTATTTATAGGCCAGGCCAAGTGACTAAAGCAGAGAGAATCACAAACAAACTTAGCCAGTTTGCTGCTTACGCCATACAAGGAGACTATCAGGGCGTTAAAGAGTTCGGAAGTGATCTCAAAAAGCTTGGATTACCAGTAGAACACGCTCCACAGGTAAATTATAATCATTGTTTCCTCGAATAATTAACAGTTTTGTAATCATAGAAATTGTTTAACTCACCTGTTTCTCTCTGCAGGTCTCCCAACTGTTTAAAATTGGATCCACAACATACGAAGATATGAAGGCATTCTCCATGGTTATTGAAGAGGCCTTGTTTAGGCTCAGCGCTCATAGGGACAGAGCCCTTCACTATAAAATGGAAGAAGTAAGCATGAAAACGACCACCATTTTTGCTTCTGAATATCCAAATGTTTGACGCAATCTATAATATGAAATTTCATTTGAAGGTCCAAATTACAGCAGTGGATGAAATCTATGTTGAACAAGATGCAGAAGGTCATGTATTGAAACAGATTGCAAGGGTCAGGCTTCTATTTTTGGGATTCCTGTCAGGTATTTAGTTTACTTTCATTGTTTTAAAAACTTATTGCGTTTTTTTGGCGTAGCCATCTTACATTATTATTTTATTTTTCAGGGATGCCCGATGTGGAATTAGGAGTAAATGACATGTGGAGGCAGGGCAAGGAAGTTGTCGGAAGACATGATATCATTCCTGTTGCTACAGAAGAATGGATCAGGTTAGAAGTCGTAGAGTTTCACTCTTGCGTCTTCCACTGCAAGTTAAAGCTGTTATGTGTGTGACTGGTAATAAGGTAATGCTATAAATTTACTCATAATCATAGACCTGTTAAGTTGACATCATTGCTCTTAATTTATTATGAAA
>JAGVSP010005768.1:0-19881 GCA_022494985.1 Micrasema minimum
TTGCTGTTAGGACGGTAAGGGGATTAAAATTTTATTAAATTTTTAGTTGAAGCAAAAATAAATGAAATGTGATTAGGATATTAATTTTACTTAGTTTACCCATTAAAACTAAAAACCTTAATAAATAAATATCAAAAAGGTACAGAAAACACTATAAAAAAAATCATACATAATATCATCATCATACCATCCATCATCACTCATATGGCTACTATACGAGCATATTATGGATTCCACAAACTGCCTCTACTAAGTAACTAAAATATTTTAGACAATCTACACCTGTACTATTTACAGGCATTAGAAGGTTTCTACCTGTAAAGATATGTGGTGGAAGAAATGACGTCACGCGGGCGACGCGAGACAAACGAACGAGCCGAACTACACCGAACACGCTCGGACAATAGTCGAGAGATATTTTGACCTTCTGCGTGACCACTCGTCGATTTGGCGCAGATTTATTCCCGCCAACTAAATTATTTTTTTCATTTTCCTTATCCATTTCTATCGTAGTTGAATTAGTTAAGTTTATTGTATTTTCATTGTATTTGCTTCTATAAATTCTGTGTAATAAATGTGAACTGTAAAACTGTAAGTATCTTTCATTTCTCTTTCTGTGCACCCACACAAAACCATAACCACTTGGGTAACTAACACACACAGATATATCAGGTAAAAATTCGGTTTATTTTGACAACAGTTTTTTTAGTCCTTTCTTTGGTTTCCCTTATCCTCACGTGGTGGTACACGGCGCACTGCATCGGCAGACCAAAGCTCTGTGTATCATTTATTACACTAAGCCAAGATGATCAGTCATACGCTTAAGTACCAGTCCGTGGTATAAATAATACAAACGTGGAAAATAAATATTTTTAATTGGCTCGGAAGAATCGAACCCGGAACATAATGGTATAGTGAGAAATGCAAATGTTAAAAGAAAACTATCTGTTTCTTTATTTTACTTGCATAAAATCCCTCTTATTTTTTAATGTGCCAAACAGTGTAATATTTTGCTATTTCCTAGGTATTTTTATATTTGGTATATATTTATATTTAGTACAGCTAGATTTGTATTAGTCAAAGCCAAACAATCGGCCGCTAGTTCTTGTGTATCCTTCAAAGTCAGTTCCACTCAGACGCAACCTGCCGACGCGACGTCAGCAGTGGACGTCCAAGACGCCGACGGCGCGACCGACGCCGAGAGCCTGATGCATTTTAAAATAGGTGAGCATGGTTAATACTCGATACTCGCATATTATACTGATATAAATTTATCGATAATTTTCCTGATAATTAAATCTTGCTAAGTGGATGACAAAAGAATTAGAAGACAGGGGTTGATTTTAGATTCCACCCCTGCTATCATGCTAACTTTGTTATTTATGATTCTGCCAGCCAGAATGTCTTCAAAGTTAGCCAAAGTATTTCAAAGAAAACCACATCCTCTAACCTTGCATTGAATAGAAGTCAGGAATGATAATTTATTGGGAAACTATAAGGAGCTGATAATTTATTATTTGCGTGAATAAATCGTTTAGTGCCTATTTTAAAATTATTGGCCTATCAATGTTCTTAACGCGAGAATGAAAGAAAACTGAAAAATGTATTCGGAAGAAATTCATAAGTTTCTTTTAAGCATTATTTTTTAATCATTTCTTCACCATCCCCTATAAATTAGGTCAAAGATTTTTTTTTATTAAAATTAGTTAAAGAAATAAATTGTTCCTCACTGGGGATACCCGTGCCGAAGACTATTTTTTCAATTTAATTACAATTTGACATCTCAACAGAGATGAGAGAAGTTTAGAACGTAATAAAATCTAGGCGTTTACAGGGCTTATGACCTGTCATTGAGTGGGTTAAGTGGCCACTTGATGTATTACAACATTCCTCATTTCGCCTAATATTCTATATCCGTATGTGCCAATTATCAGAACTTGTATATATACGGTGAAATGGCGCGACGCTTCACTTGTGAACACTCTCTGTCATCCATTGAGAAAATTGGATGAAATCCAGTTTTTGTGGTTATCTCCTTTCTAAATATATCCACTTCTACTACTTCCCCCTTATCCGCATGGTCAATGCGCAAAGGGGGACTGCATTGATAAACTAAGTGCCCAAATGAGTATTAAAAGTTTCTTTTTTGGGAAAAAATTCATTTTTTTTTTTAAATTATTTTTTTTTTTTTTTTCCCCCCCCCCAAAAATTTAATTTAATTTTTTTTAAAAAAAAATTTGGGGGCCCCCAAGGAAATTGGGTTAAAAAAAAAAAAAAATTTTTTGGTTTAAAATTTTTTTTTTTTTTTTTAAAAAAAAATTTTTTTTTTTTCCCCCTTTTTTTTTTTTAAAAAAAAAAACCCCTTTTGGGGGGGAAATAAAAATTTTTTTTTAAAAGGGGGAAAAAAAAAAAAAAAAAAATTTTTTTTTTAAAAAATTTTAAAAAAAAAAATTTTTAAAAATAAAATTTTTTTGGGGGGCCCCCCCAAAAAATTTTTTAAATTTTTAATTAAAAAAAACCCCTTTTTTTTTCCCCTTTAAAAAAAAGGGGGAAACAGGGTTGGGAGGGGGTTTTAAAAAAACCCCAAAAAAAATTTTAAAAATTTTTTCCCTTTTTTTTTAAAAAAAAAATTTTTTAAAAAAAAAAAATTTTTTTTAAAGGAAAAAAAAAAAAAAAACCCCTTTTAAAAATTAAAAAAAAGGGTTTTTAAATTTTTTTTCCAAAAAAAAAATTCCCCCCCAAAAAAAAATTTTTTTATTTGTTTTAAATTTTTTTTAAAAAAAATTTTTTTTTTTTTTTTAAAAAAAATTTTTTTTTTCCCCCCAAGAAAAAAATTTAAAGGGGGGGTTTTTCCCCCCAAAAAAAAAAGGGGAAAAAAAAATTTTTTGTTTTTTTTAAAAAAAATTTATTTTTTTAAAAAAAAGCTTAAAACGTTTTTTTTTAAAAAAAAAAATAAAAAAAAAAAAAAAAATTTTTTAAAAAAAAAAAAAACCCCCAAAAAAAAAATTTAAAAAAAAAAAGGGGGGGTTTTTTAAAAAAAAAAAAAAATTTTTTTTAATTTTTTTTAAAAAAAAAAAAAAATTTTTCCCCCCGGTTTTTTTTTCCCCCAAAAAAAGGGGTTTTCAAAAAATTTTTGGGGGGGGAAAAGGGGGAAAAAGAAACCTTTAATAAAAAGATCTTTTTTTTAAAAAAAAAAATTTTAAAAAAAAAATTTTTTTAAAAATTTTAAAAAAAAATTTTTAAAAAAAAAAAGGGGTTTTTTTTAAAAATTTTTTAAAAAAATTTTTTTCCTTTTAAAAAATTTTTAAATTTTTTTTTTAAAAAAAAAAAAAATTTTTTAAAAAAAAAAAAAAACCCCCAAAAATTTTAAAAAATTTTAAAAAAAAAAAAAAATTTTTTTTTTGGGGAAAAAGGGGCCCCCAAAAAAAAAAAATTTTTTTTTAAAAAACCCCCCCCCCCCCCCCCCAAAAAAAAAAATTTTTTAAAAAATAAAAGGGTTTTTTAAAAAAATTAAATTCAAAAAAAAAATTTAAAAAAAAAAAAAAAAAAATTTAAAAAAAATTTTTTTCCCCCAAAATTTAAAAAAAAACCTTAAAAAAATTCCCAAAAAAAAAAAAAACCCCTTTTTTTTTAAAAAAAAATTTTTAAAAAAAAAAAAAAATTTTTTAAAAAAAAAAAAAAAACCCCCAAAAAAAAAATTTTTCCCTTTTTTTTTTAAAAAAATTTTAAATTTTTTTTTTCCCCCAAAAAAAAAATTTTTTTTTTTTTAAAAAAAATTTAAAAATTTTTTTTAAAAAAAAAAAAAAAAAAACCCCCCAAAAAAAAAAAAAACCCCCCAATTTTAAAATTTTTAAAAAAGGGGGTTTTTTGGGAAAAAAAAAGGGGAACCAAAAACCCCAAAACCCCAAAACCCCCCCCAAAATTTAAAAAAAATTTTTTCCCCCAAAAAAATTTTAAAAAAAAAACCCAAAAAAAACCCCCCCTTTTTTTAAAAAAAAATTTTTTTTTAAAAAACCCAAAAAATAAAAAAAACCCCCAAAAAACCCCAAAAAATTTTTAAAAAAATTCCCCCCTTAAAAAAAAATTTTCCCAAAAAATTTTCAAAAAAAAAAATTTTTTTTTTAAAAAAAAAGGGGGGGGTTTTTAAAAAAAAACAAAAAAAAAAAATTTTTTTTTTTTCCCCCCAAAAAAAAAAAAAAAATTTTTTTTTTTAAAAAAAAAATTTGGGGGGGGAAAAAAAAAAAAAATTTTTTTAAATTTTTAAAATTTTTTTAAAAAAAAAAAAAAATTTTTTTTTTTCCCCCCCTTTTTTACCCCCCCCAAAAAGTGGGTTTTTTTTTTTCCCGATTTTTTAAAAGGGAAAAAATTTTAATTTTTTTAATTTAAAATTTTTTTTTAATTAATTTTTTTTTAAAAAAAAAAAAAAAGGGGGAAAATTTTTTTCCCCCTTTCCCCCCTTTAAAAAACCCTTTTTTTTTTTAAAAATTTTTTTTTTTTTGGGGGGGGGGCCCCAAAAAAAAAAATTTTTTTTTAAAAAAAAAAAAACCCCCCCCGGGGGGGGGAAAAAAAAACCCAAAAAAAAAAATTTTTTTTCCCCTTTTCCCCATTAAAAAATTTAAAAAAAAAAAAAAAAAATTTAAAAAAAAAAAAAATTCCCCCCTTTTGGATCAAAACCCCCCCTTTTTTAAATTGGAAAAAAATTTTTTAAAAAATTTCCCCTTTTGATTTTTTTAAAAAAAGGTTTTTAAAAAAAAACCCCAAAAATTTTTAAAAAAAAAAAAAAAAAAAAACCCCCAAAAAACCCCCCTTTTTTTTTGGGTTTTCCAAAAAAAAACCCTTTATTTTTAAAAAAAAAATTTTTTTTTTTAAATTTTTTTTTTTTTTTTTTTTAAAAAAAAAAATTTTTTAAAAAAAAAAAAAAAAATTAAAATTTTTTTTAAAAAAAACCCCGGGGGGAATTTTTTAAAAAAAAAAAACCCCAAAATTTTTTTTAAAAAAAGGGGAATTTAAAAAAAATTAAAAAAAAAAAAAAAAAGGGGGTTTTTAAAAAAAAAATTTAAAATTTAAAAAAAATTTTTTAAAAAATTTTTTAAAAAAAAAATTTTTCAAATTTTTTTAAAAAAAAACCCCAAAAAACTTTTTTTTTTTAATAAAAAAAATTTTAAATTTGGGAAAAATTTAAAAAAAAACCCATAAATTTTTAAAAAAAATTTTTTTTAAAAAAAAAAAAAAAAAAAATTTTTTTTTCCCCCCCCCCTTTTTTTAAAAAAAAAATTTTTTAAAAAAAAAAATTTGAAAAAATTTTTTAAAAAAATTTTTTAATTTTTTTTGGGGAAAAATTTTTTTTTTAAAAAAATTTTCAAAAAATTTAAATTCCCAAAAAAAAAAATTTTTTTTTTTTTTTAAAAAATTTTTCCCTTTTAAAAAAAAGGCCCCTTTGGGGGGGGGGGGTTTTTCCCCCCCTTTTTTTTTTCCCCCCCCCCAAAAAAATTTTTTTTTAAAAAAACCCCCATTTTTTTTTTTTTTTTAAAAATTTTGGGGGAAAGGAAAGTTTTGAAAAACCCCGGAATTTGTTTTTTTTTTTCCCGGGGAAAATTTTTTTTTTTAAAAAACCCCGGGGAAAAAAAAATTTTTTTTGGGGGGAAAATTTTTTTTTTTCCCAAAAAAATTTTGGTTTTTTTCCCCCCCTTTTTTTTTTTTTTCCTTTTTTTTTTTTTTTTTTTAAAACCTTTAAAAATTTTTTAAAAAAAGAAAATTTTTTTTTTTTTTAAAAATTTTTTTTTTTAAAAAAAAAAAGGGAAAAAAAAAATTTTTTTTTTTGGGGGGGTTTTTTCCCCAAAAATTTTTAAAAGGGCCCCAAAAAAAAAAAATTTTTTAAAAAAAAAAATTTTTTTTTTTTTTTTTAAAAAAAAAAAAAAAAATTAAAAAAAAAAAATTTAAAAAAATTTTTAAAAGGGGGCCCCCTTTTTAAAAAAAAAAAATTTTCAAAAAAATTTTTTTTTTAAAAAAAAAAAATTTTTTAAAGGGAAAAAAAAAAAAAAAATTTTTTTTTTCCCCCCCCCTTTTTTTTAAAAAATTAAAAAAGGGGGGCCCCCAAAACCCCCCCCCAAAAAAAAACCCTTTTTCCCCCCCAAAAAAAAAGAAAAAAAAGGGGTTTTTAAATATTTTTTTTTAAAAAAAAAAAACCCCCCCAAAAATTTTTTTTCAAAAAAAAGGTTTTAAAAGGGGGGAACCCTTTTTTTTAAAAAAAATTTTGGGGGAAAAAAAAAGGAAAAAAAAAAATTTAAAAAATTTTTTTAAAAAATAAAAAAAGGGGAAAAAATTTTGGTTTTAAAAGCAAAAATTTTTTTAAAAAAGGGGAAAAAAAAAAAAGGGGGGTTTTGGAAACCTTTTTCCCCAAAAAAAAAAAATTTTAAAGGCCCCAATTTTGGTTTTTTTAAAATTTAAAAAAATTAAAATGCAAAAGGAAAAAAAAAAAAAGGGGGGGAAAAATTTTTTTTCCCCCAAAAGGAAAAACCCGGAAAAGGAAAAACCTTTTTTTTTTGGGGTTTTTTTTAAAAAAGGTTTTTTTAAATAAAAAATAAAAAAAAAAAAAATTTTTTTTTTAAAAAATTTTTAAAAAAAAAAAAAAAAAAAATTTTTAAAAACCCCCTTTTTTTTAAAAAAAAAAAAAATTTTTTAAAAAAAAAAATTTTTTTTTTTTTTTTTTTTGGGGGGTTTTACTTTTTTAATTTTTTTTTTTTTTTTAAAAAAGTAAAAAATTTTAAAAATTTAACTTTTTTTTTTAAAAAAAGGGGAAAAAAAATTTTTTTTTAAAAAAAAATTTTTTTTAAAATTTTTAAAAAATTTTTTTTTTAAAAAAAAATTTTTTTTTTGGTTTAAAAAATTTTTTTGGGGGCCCACCCGGGGTTTCCCCGGGTTTTTTTTTTGGGGGGAAAAAAAAATTTTTTTTTTTTTTTTTAAAAAAAAATTTTTTGGGTTTTTAAAATTTTTTTTGGGAAAATTTTTTTAAAAAAGGGGGTTTTTTTTTAAAAAATTTTTTTTTCCCAAAAAATTTTTTTTTTTTTTAAAAAAAAATTTTAAAAATTTTTTTTTTCTTTTAAAAAAAATTTAAATTTTAAATTTTTTTTTAAAATTTTTTTTTTTTTTGGGGGGGGTTTTTTTTAAAAATTTTTTGGGTTTTTTTAAATTTTTTTGGGTTTTTTTTTTAAAAAAATTTTTTGGGGGGGGGGGAAAAAAAATTTTTTTTTTTTTTCCCTTTTTTTAAAAAGGGGGAAAATTTAAAAAAAACCCCCCCCAAAAAAACCCCGGGGTTTTTTTAAAGTCCCCCCCAAAAATTTTAAAAATAATTTTAAAAAATTTTTTTAATTTTTTTTCCCCGGGTTTTAAAACAAAAAAAAATTTAAAAAAAAAATTTTCCAAAAAAAAAAATTTTTTTTTTAAAAATTTTTTTCCCAAAAACCCCCCAAAAAAAGGGAAATTTTTTTAAAAATTTTTTTTTAGGCCACTTTTTTTTTAAACCAAATTTTTTAAAAAAAAAATTTTTTTTTTTAAATTTTTTTTTTTTTTAATTTCCCTTTTTTTTAAAAAAAAATTTTTTTTTTGAAAAAAAATTTTTAAAGTAGAATCAAGGATTTAACTGGGCAGCAACTTGTTTCAAGAATGACTACATAAATCATCACCAGCAAAGCTCCGAGAAACTAAACCCATCGGCTAAACCAGTTAAATTTTAAAAAAATAGGATCTAAAGAGTTTTTGAACCATAAAACATCCAATTTGGTATTTTTTACTAACATGATATCAAAAAAACTGAACAGAAATGGATATTAAAAATCTATAGATAGTAATGAAAATATTTGTTCTACCCACCCTTCTTTTATCGTGCACTGAATGGTAGACAAGACACTACATTAGTTTGTACACTTAGTGCTGTGTTTCTTGATTACTCTATTAAATAATAAAGAAAACACTTTCACCTTAAATAAAATTAACAAGTGTGATAAAAATTATAATATTTTTTATTTTTTAGACTACAACATCTCGAAATTCGACTCCTCACCCCACACAGAATTTATAATTAATAAATAGTTCATACTAAGAAATCATCATAAGTGACCATGAAAATCGCTTAAAGTGATCGTAAATCTTTCACGAAAATCCAGGGTTCTGCAAATCCAGCCATGTATTTCAAATAGTTTGTGTTTAATGTACCTAATGCATTCAGTGAATTTATATTGACTCATCTACTGTAACCAATTTACTACTGGGATGTTGACCAATCCTATCCGAATTGGCGACGTTCTTGGATAAATTGTTCAAACATTCTGCGTTCTTGCAAAAGCTTAAGGGTCGCATCTTAATGTATGTAAGTAAATAAATTATTGCTTTAAAATCTGCAGCATCCATAAACTGAGAGATTTCTAAGAAAACTAATAACTACAATATCAAATAATATTAATTTAATAATAACATTTTCTCACTTTGTCAATAAGAATTTAAACACGCATAAAGCCTCGATGAGTCATTTTCAAACTGATTTTTTAGTTGAAAGCATATATTTTAGAATATACGTGTAGTTTTTCAGACTACGTACGACAACATAATACCATAAAGAATTCATGTTATTACGCATTAGTATCACGGGATCCAGTTTTTAATAGGTACACATATATTTACTCCAACTTTTTTAACCACTATTGTATCACGGTAAACACATACTGTGAGAAAGAAAATATTATTTCTATTTTCCCTTATCCGCACTAGCGTAAAGGGCACTGCATTGAAACACAAGTGCAGTGCGTCTTGATCATTTATTGAAAGCAAGATTATCAGTCATACGCCTTAGCCAAGTCCAAAGGGCCACGAAAAAAACATTTTTGTTTAAAGATACATTTCAATAAATTTAATTTTATATAGAAACCCCGTATTCATTTAATCTATTTGTATAAACATTAACTGTTATATACTACATATACACGTAGTAAACTCTGTTATAATCTAAATTAATAAATAATATAATATCGCTATTTTATTTGTTTTCTGTAAGGTCCAGTAACGTCAATCAGGAGTCTGTTTCTCCTAATGAGTTTAGTGTGGTTTCCTTTTCAGGTTAGCTGGATAGGCCACAGCCAAACCTTTTCTCAGTTTCCATTTACCCAAGAGCTACAGATAATGAAGCAACCCCTTCACAATTCCACATCCTTATCTATCTTCACAGCCACTGCATATTACAAGATTTGTAAATAGAAAGAAAGAAAGAACCTGATTATAAAAAAATATAACAGATATTCCATATTTAATAATTAAACTAAGTATATTTGTTATATTTGACCCATTCACACTGTAGTTATGCATTGTAATGGATTCAGATTAAAAACAATAACAAATAAAAAAAGGATGTTTTTTTTTTCAAGTTGAAAAAATCAAGGAAAGGAGGAAATGGAATGAGAATTGTAAATTTAATATATTCTACATTAATATCACATGATATTGTACTTAAATTTTGTTAATGTCATATCTTGTCGTGTGTGGCTTATAGGTGCGACTGTGAATATCAACGTGACCTTGCCAAACGACGCTCGCGTCTTATGTCAAACAGCGTACCTAAGTCTTCTTTGATTACATCCAAAAAATTGTCATAGACTTACATAACAGAAATGATATAATAATCGTGTTTCCTACCACGACTTCTTACGTTAAACAAGATCTGCTTTAGAAACTACCATAGATAAGAAAGCTCTAATCTTGCCTAAACAACACGGAATGAGACGCTTTGTCAATCAAACTGCTCCGTAACTCATTGAATTACATATCTAATCGACACGTTGGAACCTACAATTCAGGATTTAACCTCATAACTAGTCAAATCCAATCTAAAATTGATTTCAATAACCTTTATACTACATACTACATTTCTCAAATACAAATCAGAACTCACGAATTGTGGCTCTCAATTTGTTAAATCTATAATCAACGCGCATAATAAATTCTAAACAGTAGTTTGGAAAAAACCGTTCATGATATAAGAAGTTGGGGGTAAAAAGCTAAAAGTTTGCCGGAGAACACCTCGAGGGTACATTAGTTCAACCATTGTCTACGGAGTAATCGATCGATAGGGGCTAAAACAGAATTTTTTTTGGCTCCTTAATATTAATTTTATCTCTTAATTATGACATTCTTTAAGAACCAGCATTGCTAAATTTTGATAACGGCACACAAACGCCTTGTTAGGGCTGAGAAAAAAAGTCATAGTGCTTCAAGTACTCCTTAAATAATTGTATATGTAACTCTTAAATGAGTGCATAGGTAGAACGGAGATTATATAACATTAGTGATAACGTGCACTGTCTTATATTTTGTGAGGTCAATTTATAGGTCAAGTAGTCACTGGTTTAAGACTTTCTAAATAGGCTGTGGAACCCCCCCAGTAATAAAAAAGAGCATAGTTTTTATATTTTTTTAAATGCATTTAGCACAAGTTAGTATGCACTCTCCCAACGACCTAACATATCATAATGCAATTTCCCCGTAGAAGTAGGCAGAGAGGTTATAGATAACGCCACTTTCTTCGCTTTCTCCGCATTCACACATCTTGTCATACTTGCACGCTTTTATACTCTTTTCATGACCACTTTCGAGTATTTGTTGTACTTAATCATGCCATATTTTTTTCAGCCTTCCTCGTCTTTTGCGACGGCAAGATGATCAGTCTTACGCTTCAGTAATGCCAGTTCAAGGTATCACACATTAAATATTATTATGAAAATCACATGTAAATAAATATTTCATTTTGACCCCCTACGGGTATCAAACCCGCGATCTCATGCACGGCAGCCCAGCGCGCTACCACTATTCTACGGGGTAATACTGTACCATTAAATATGAATATTTATCTGTATGCATAAAACATTATTTAGGACTCGGCTTAGATATATCTGTGACTTCCAGCCTTATTTCACAGCCATAATATTCTGTTTGTTTTGAATTCCCATTGGGAAAGTTTTTGTTTCCTGCCATGAGAGTTCGTGACGTTGGAGTAATGATTACACTAACTTTTTAGCTGAGAGGGGTTTTCAAAAGGAATCAGAAAGTTTCAACGTTTTGTTTTTTAAAAAGGTCCTAAACCACACGCTTAATAAATAAGTCAGGCGTATGAAAATATCTTTTTATAGTAAAACAACAAATTTAAATGTTGCATAAAAATCGTTGGTGGATATATTATAATGGTGATTCGTCAGCAGTTTATGTCAGAACTACAGGCCGTGGATCTGGTTTGCGTCAGCAAAATACTAATTTTTACACGAAGAAAATTTGACCAGGAAATTTACCCACGATAACGATACCCATTATTTCTCCATCACAAAACGTTTTTTTCTAAATTCCGGTTTGTTTTGAAATATACATATATAATATCCAAAAACCCAGTAAGTTGATAAATTGATAGTTCAACCACTCTTTTTGATTGAACGTTAGTCGACCTGTGCTCAAAATTTTCCCCATCTTTTCCCTTCAAAAGTCACGTATTACAAACGGCCATTCCATTTTCCTAGCAAATCATTTTTTCAAATCAAACCAATTTACAAATAATATCTGGATAATTGAAAGGTCACAGAAATAGGAACAAAAGTGGTTTTTCCGTTTCTACAAACGAAACGAAGAACAAAGATATTTTTTCTTGTAATTTTCATTCATCAAATGAACTTTTTGATTTAAGGATTACTAGATCTCAAGGGTCTTAGTTAATTAGAGCCGTCAAACGCAGTAACTTTGCTCAAAAAAAGAGAATCTAAAAATAGTTAATACACCCCAACATTTTCTCTAATAGTATTGTGATTTTTTTAGATTTTATTTAAATATCTGATCTTTGGCCTTTGTTTACACTGGGAATATATTTGGTAAATATAAGGTTTTAGATTGAATTAATGACACATAAGTAAATTGATTTTTATACTGTTATATGTAGTGTTGCCATTCTACTATGATTTCGTATTTTTACGTAATTAATATTTATATTCAAGGACACTTCACAATAAATAACGGTACACAAGAAATCCCTAGTTTTAGGTATATGTGTATAAAACGTGACTTGGAGATCGCACTGTGGGAGATTTGAAATATTCAATATTTACGAAATCACCAGTTCTTCATTTTTGATTTGCATTCTGTCTCCTCCCCTCTTTTTCTCCAAACCCTCTTCAATCGATCCCTTCTCTTCCATGTCTCTCCATTGAGACCCTGACCGCGGATGCCAGGGTAGATATCTGTTGTGGGAGGCCTGGCGAGGCAGTATACCGGTCTCCATACAGGTGGTAGTACTTACCAATAAATAATGATCGGGATAGTAATTAACGTTTCCCTACCACTGTTAATTTAGGCGGACTCTGGTTGGCTTAGGTGAAGGAAACAATGACAATAATAATACGTAAGCCGAGACAGTGTAATGTGATTACGTAAATTCATCAGAATTTTTATCACACTGACTATCTTAGAATCGCGGCTAAGCGTGTTGAAAAATTCGGGAGAGTTGTGCTGGACTGAAAAAAGACTCAATAGTCTTTAAAACAGTACAGGAAAAGCGTGGGACTTTCATTGTACCGTCCAGTTCACACTCCTTTTAAGGAACTGGATAGTATTTTTAATTTTAGAAAATGTTACCTTTGAAACATTTTCCTTTTACAGTCGTATATTTACTTGGTTTAAACCAATTATAGTCCTCCCTCATATCAGTCTACTGTAGTCTTTGTCTTCGAACTGCCTCCTGGATCCCGCAGTACAATTTATATTATTTAGTCCGACCATCGTCTTCCACAGGTACTATCATCTAAGCTCTTATTGAGAGTGAATGTGAATCGTGGCCTTCCCGTTAATACCCTTAATAACATTCTAAATTAACGTCATTTTAAAGTACAAGCATTCAAATGCTTACATTGCTTATTGACTACATAATTTGGAAATAATTGTTTAATTTTGCCCTAGTACTCAACCAAAAAGTGATAATTCGAACTAGATATCGGTAATCCGATTACACGATCACATATGAATTAATTTATACTAAATTCTGGTTGTACGTTATGTACACCGATGATAATTTATTAGTGACAACCAACGTGTCGTATTAATTGAGGAGAATAATAACGAAAAGACAAACACGCTTCTGCAAATTAATGTGATTTTGTTTATTTGTGTAGTTTGAACGTAAACGGAATTGCAAATAACGGGAATAGAACTTAAATTCGGTTGTACTTCGCGTTGAACAAGCGTTCAATAAATGTTAATGATTAAATTAATTTTGTGTACATAGAGATACCTCTACAGAGATGAGAAGTTTGTAAGGGAATATGTATGTATATCAAAGCGTTTACAGGGCTTATGACCTCTCATTGGCTGGGTTAAGTGGCTACTTGAAGTATTGAAATAAAATATTTCTCCATAAAACAACACTCATTAAAACTTTAGCTAGAACAATTCTTTGAATGTAAATCTATCAACATTCACTGAATTAGATTAGATCTTGTTTCGAGATTGTCCATAGTTTTATCCTATATTTGTATATTTTAATATTACTTTACCCTTCCTGCAACTTTTTTTCTTCGTGTATATAATATGTAATTATGTTTAAATTGACTTCACGACCGTAACTAAATATGATAAAATAAAATAAAGAAAAAATAAAATGTCAGTTCTGTAATTCATTATCCAGCATTTTACTGATTTGAGTCAAGAAATAGAAATTAATATATTTCTTATTAAAAAGGATTCTATCTGAATCAGAACCAACATTTAACGAAAATTTCTCCAGACCAAACCTCCACTTAATTCCGTTAATTAAGAAAATTAATTACTTACTATATTCTCAATAAGGATGGCGTTCTGTGAAAGGTATTTAAATTAAGATATTTATTTTATAATAAATTTCAATGTCAGACTAGTCAATTTAAATGTGTTTTATTGTTTTATTAATTGCACTTCGGGAATAATATTAGAATATAAAAGATAAATCTTGGAAAACATAATACGTGTTAACAATCATCCCCGATTTTTAATTAATAACAATAGTTGAGTAATTGGCCAACAAAGCAATTAAATTTAATTTAAATTCAACTATTTTGTACATAATGGCTTTTATAAAAACAATTTAACTAAAGAAATGATTATCTCCGGAAAAAAATATGGACTAAAAATATTGAATATTTCAAATCTCCCAATCGCGATTTTTTTGAATTTCAAACCTCGTTTTATACACTTTGTACCACATTGTAATGTCTTATCTAAAAAAATACTTTTTAAATTCATATTTAAAGCCTCCTACGTACCTAACAATTAAAGTTTATGATAAATTTTTATTCTTACCTATTAATATTCAAAGGAATAATACAATTTTATGTAGATTTTTTTATGGGTTTTAATAAAATTACACCCTTGAATAATTACGATTGAAAATGAGTTTTAATTTCAGAATTTAAAAAAATAATACTTCTTACCGCAACGGAAATTTTAATTACTATCTTACAATTTACATAAAGTTGGTTCTAATCAAATATGAATTATTCCTCATTCAAATTCTAGATTATAAATTAATTCAATTCATGTGTAGGCACATCATCAATCATAAATCATAATGTATATAACATTTTAAAAAGTATTTGTCGATTGAAACACTTAAAACGATTTTCATAAAAATCTGCATAATTTTTGCACAAAAAATGAACCTCCTCAAATCACGAGTTTTAACTGTCCAATTATTTGCATTAGTTAAAGAAACAGTCGATGGTCCAGTGATACTGTTGATCTTTGAGTCTAGAGATCCCTTTGTTTTTTTTTTTTTTTTGATCTCGAAAACGCTAAAAACGTTCTCGAAACACAAAGTACAAACTACAGTTACTTGAAAACGGTTGCAATAGTAATTACCATTATACCACTTTTTTTTTTTCTTCTTTTTGAGCTGAAAATTATCTTTTGGCAATTTTCTTCACTTTCTTATATTTATTTATTTATGAAATTTAAAATTGTATTCATAAAAACTTACATTACAGGTGACATATTCCGTAAATTTTAGGGATATTTAATAGAAAACTAGAAAAACGGGACATAGAAACTAATCGACCATCTCTTTATTATCTACATTTAAAAATATCATATTTTTGGCCGTATTCACACATGATATATAAATATAAAAATCACGTGTAAATAAATATGTCATGGTGACTCCCCAATAGGAATCAAACCTGCCACCTCATAAATAAACTTTAGAGATTCCTAAAATTCTTTTGATCAATTTGTTAAATGTATTAAATTTATCAAAGGAATAAAAATGTTATTTGCCGTTGTCACAATTTACATTAATTTATTCAAATTACATGGAAAAACTTAAGCCGTACAGTAAATGTAACATTGCAATAGTATTATCATCGTTTATTACAAGGCAAAACCATCAGTCTAACGCTTCAAAGCCTACCTAAGATGACGTACATGAAATATTTTAATACAACATTTTGGGTGTGCTTAAATACTTGTACACAAATCTGGATTTTATCCCAAGACGGGAGTAAATTGCAGAGTCATCTGCAGGCAATTACTAGTAATTAATTTAACTCGGTCAGAGTCTTAATTAGAAAAATGAAGTAATTTGCTAATAAATACATAACTTCAATATCAATGCATAGATGGAGCTATTTACGCGTATGTGAATGGTTTTCGATTCGTAACATATATACAAAATCAAAAATGTTACCTGTTGTGGATATTCGCTAATAAGCGGAATGGGGAATGTTGTAGTACATAAAGTGGCCACTTAACCCAGCCAATGACAGGCCATAAGCCCTGTAAACGCACAAATATCCATATTCTTGAATTTGAAAAAATTCCACCTCATCTCTGTAGGTAGGGATATAAAATGAAATAAATATTTTCAAGTAAAAAAAACGTACTAAAAAAAATTTCCTCTCTGGGAATGGAATCCACGACCTCATGCATGGTAACCGAACGCTCTAACCCGGAAGCGAGCTACACCAGAATACTAAAAACTGACATACATTTTATAACCAAAATAATATTTGACAGACTTAACATTTTGAGAGGCACTTGTTTAGGAATTTTCTTTATTTAATGCAATTGTAAAAACAGGCGTGAGACACCGGCAATCCAAAGTTTCTTTAACTTTAAAGACTTGGGGCAGATTTTCTCATCTCAGGAAATTTGAGCAAGACGTTTCTCCAACAGGTTTTGATGGAAAAGTTTGCATGAATGTACCCGAAGAATGAACAAGAATGATGCTAACTAAAACCGTGAAGCTAGAACAATAACGTAGCAAGAATTGTTATATCTGGATATTGAAAGCGAAGTTATTGCGGCATTAATTGGAGTAAACCAGCTTTATTTTTAACAATGAAAATATTCTTACAGTAGACTGTATTCTTACAGTAATCTTAGGAGATTAATTCAAACATTCGATCCAAACAAATATTTTGGGTTTGTAATAATTTTCAATTATTTATTCGTATTTATGATTAAACCAGAGTCCGCCTAGCGTTGAAGAGCATACCACACCACGTGACTAGCGGCCGCTTCCCATACAAACGTATTCCTCGATTTTCTCCCTGGAGTTAAACAATATAGCTATGTCTTTTTAAACACATTTTAGATAATCATTGGATGCGTGTTTGCATCGTCTTATTTTTTTATGTAATAAATTATTTTTAGTGGTGTAATAAATTATTTCAAGTGGCCACTTAACCTAGCAAATGACAGGTCATAAGCCCTGTAAACGCCTAGATTTCCATATTCCCTTCCAAACTTCTCGTCTCTGTAGAGATGTCACATTGTAAGGGAAATAACGTTTATACAAGTCGAACAATCATTATTATGTTGGTGGTTTGCACATTCTCGTGCTGGCGGCCAATCGTAAAGCTATATATAATAATAGAATTCCAATATTTCAGATTTTGTTAAGCTAGAGATAAAATAATTATATAGTGGGTTATCTCTGTTACAGTACTGTTTTCAAAAGCTTTCTAGACAATATTTATCACATTCTGCAAATTTGTGATAAATATTCATCTAACTAGCATTAGATAAAATGGGTCCGTCTCTCTTGAAATGAATGTATCTTTAGTTATGACCCTTAAATTTCATGCTGGGAAATAATTACTGAAAACAAAACTGATTTTATTATAATTCACATACGTTACGCATATTTTTTCTACGGGTCACGTAGTAGGATATAATCGGAAAAGCCTTTTGTAACATGTGTTTACACGTTCGCTGTACCACATAACTTAGTTTTTTTTCTACGCTTGCCCACTCTAAATTATACTAAGCCGTGGTTAAGGGCATTTGTTTGTCTAAAAAAGTGCTTTACGCTGTGAAAATAAAATACGTGTTCGCCGTAATAAATTCGCCTATGGGAAAAATTCATACCCGGCATTTTTTTACAATATCTACAAACGTTTAAAATTTGATCGTGCGAGTTATTAAATTAATGGATAAAATGTAAATATTGTGTTTGGGTAAGGGTTTTTTTCAGTTTACTATTTTGTTTATTTTGAAGTCTACATTTTTTAAAAAACCTTTTCTTCTGCCACGTTCGCTGATATGTTAAATATAATACTGAGCATTTGGACATTTGCTTTCAGGAGATGGTCGTTTAGTTATTGTCTTTGTCCCAATTCTTTTGTTTACTATACATTCCAAAAATTAGGAAGTAAGTTTACCTGAAATTTACGCTTTTAGACATTTCAAATAAATAAATACATTACTAGACGTTTCCAGCCGCGGTATTCCGGATAAAATTCCCTAAGCGTGATAAATTTATGACACCCTCTTGCGGTTGATAGGTTAATAAATTGGGAATCATATTTTTTTTTAATATCGCCACACTGTGCCGCTTTTCACCCGGCAACACCGGTATCAAATGTCATCATAGCCTATTTTACTATCTTGTTTGCCGTTTTGTGGTTCTGTGGAATGCATAATGCATATACTCTAGTTTGAAGCCACAAATCCGAAAAATAATATCTCAATGTTCTGCAGACATTAAACGTTCTACATGATAAACTGAAAGGGGTTTGGAGATAGAGGAGCCCCTTTTTACCTGTGAAAGGTTAGAGGAAACGCCGGTGATATTGTATTCGTTTATTCAATTAACAAGGATTAGTATTGCGTGTCGGATGAGTGCGTGGCAATTCCGTAGAGATGAAGCGACGTTGGTAGCGGAGCAATGAGGAGAGCAGACGATGCGGGTCGGGCTTCCAATGCTGGTACCAGGTATACGGACAAATGTCTGGAAAAACGTGATAGCCGCGTGATAACCGAAGAGAATAGAGATTCAAGAGCCCTATTTCCGCCAGTACTATCACCTCTTTCCATGTCAATCCCGAATCCTTAAGATCCTCTGACTACATCCGAAAGATCGTCGGTTATGGTTTACTAGGATGCTTTGTAAGATAAAGCTCCCGGAGATATCTGTGTGTTATTATATAAACATAGTAAATAAACACTATTATATACCTTAGAAACCATTACAAATTGTAAAGTTAGGAATACTCACAAACATTCATATTATTGTGTTATATTGTTCTTCTATTTAATTATTGACGCTAGGATAATTAGCAATCTTGTTTTCTATTTGAGAAGCCTAATATGGGGACATTATTTTATGGAGCCATATATGCGAAATGTAGAGATATAATTATTGTAATAACGTTATAACCAAAGGTTACTAGATCGAAATTACTCCTTTGACAAAAAATATTTTAGTATTATCTCAGCACTTTATTACTACTACTACATTCCCTAAATCCGCACCCAACGGTGCAAAGGGTACTGCATTGGTACACCAAATGCAGTGTCTCTTGATCATTTTATTACATGAAGGTAGGATGATCAGTCTTACGCTTCAGTACTACACAAGGTATCACACATGAAATATCAACATGTAAATCACGTGTAAATAAATGTTTCATGTTGACTCTCTACGGGAGCATTTTGATACATTTGATAGCAAAAAAAAACGTAGTTGGTTCAACTGAAGCGCAATTTTTGTCGATTATTATTTGACAACGAGAGAGCTGTTACATGCTAGAATTTAAGTATTGAATAAGGCGGAGAAAAAAAGCCAAACGAAAGATTCAGCTCCCAGGAGATACCAGGAAACCCACACCAGTCAACTCAGTAGAAAATTGTCCCTACCTTGGTATTATGGAGACTGGAAATGGGAGGAGATCTTCTGTCCTGCACTTCACTTCAAAATAACGTCACAAAACACAAAACGGATCACAAGATTTCAATACAGACACAAGTACACAATGGATGAAGGTTTTTCAGAGTTCAAAGTTGATTTTATGGGAATGCGGTTATAAGATGCATTTAGACAAGCGAGTTGAGAATTTGCGTGCGGGTTTTTGTAGCGGCTGCATTATTGTTGTAATTTTGAGACTACCCGCGAATTGCCATAGATAATGCTATAGATTTTGTGGATAGAGGACGGTATAGACAAAGGAATATATGAGTAGGAATTAAGAATTTACTGGGAGAACTTCCAAGAATGACTAGCACAAACCATCCTAGCAAGCTCCGAGAAACCAAACCCATCGGCCAAACCAGTAGTTATCAGTAATTATTGTTGTATCATTTTGGCCAATTAGAAATGTGAAAAAGCAAACGAAACAGTGCTTTATTATTTGAAAAACCATGGGAAAAAAATTATATCAAGCAGGTTTTTTAATACAAACACATAATTTTACTAAAGTAATGGAAACAAGTATTTAAGTGTACCCGATTTTTCTGCGATAAATATGCTAACATCAATCTTATCTACTCAAACTTTTAGCAAAGTAATTTGTTATAATATTTTATGTAGGTTGAAGGATTCCATCAAATTTTTTT
>JAGVSP010005770.1:0-29301 GCA_022494985.1 Micrasema minimum
TTAAAATTTGCGGAATCATCTCAATATCTCACCTTTGAGGTCCACTGCTAACTGGGCCCCTCCCCCTCCCTCTCCACTTTTTCCCCCCACGTTTCCAGCAGACCCCTAAAGTCGTCCACCCCTTTAAACCCCCTGAGGCCTCGGTTTCTCGGTTCCACCCTCTCCACCGTCGCCGCCATTCAGCTATTGACCGGCCCATTTCCCTTCCCCCGAGCATTCGCTCCACCACCGCAGACTTTTCGGGCGTGGATCCAATTGTTCCTTTCCGGTTTTAATGTTTTTCCAACATAATTCTCTCCATGCCCCCGTCAATTTTGCAACTTAGGGGAGTTTTGCTTGGCAGATTATTTTTCCCCGCCCATAAGGGGGAGGGGCAAAAAGCTTGGTTGAATCGCGGTTTAGCCCGTTAAAATAATCCTGGACTGAAAAAAGAGTCCATACAAAAAAACCTTTTGGTTTTACGGGGACTCATGATTTTTTAATATCGCTTTTGGGTTACGAAAAAAGGCTGGAATATTTTAGATAAATACTTCTTTGATAAATACGATTCTTTTAAAAGATGAAAGTTCTATCAGAATTTCAAAAATGGGTCCCGCTGACAGTTCTTTGACGTTTGTCGATTGGTGCTTCAAAATAAAAAACAACATATTTTAAATATTCGTATGATTTTCCTTTTTACGTGATAAGTCTAAAAAGGATGAACGCCGGCGCACACACAAAAACATCTCATTTCGCGTTCCCCCTGACCGGTGGGGGCCAAAAGGGGGGAAGGCCCGGGCGGAAACCCCCCAAAGGGCGCCTGGGGGAAAAGGGAAAAAAAACCAAAAAAAATCGGGGCGCCTTTTAAAAAAAAAAAAGTTTTTTAAAAAAACCGCTTTTTTCTTTTTTCTTTTTTTCCTTTTCCCTAAAACTTTCCCCAAAAAATTTTTCGGCCGAGGGGCCCCTTTTCCCCTGTAAAAAAAAGGGGGAAAGAAAAAAAAGCTGCAAAAAACCCCTAAAAAATTTTTTTTTTTTAAAAAAAAAGTGAATGTAAAATTAACGAGTGCAATAAAAGTCGTTTGTATTTATACAAATTAATGATAATTCAGTACTAATAATAATTCAATTCACTCATAAAAGTATGCTATTTTTCATTCAATGTTTTTTATGACGTTAATCACGTAAAATTATCGTCGTAAACTCGACTTTCAGACAACCAAAAGTTTTTTATGAACGTTAGAATTCTGATTACTATGACGCTTGTTTATGGTTTAGAACATATATCATCTACGCAAATCCAGAACAAACGTCAAGATAAGTATTAAGATGGCTTCGAGTTTTGCTAATCTTGCACTCTTTTTACTTTAAATATCATATTAAATCTAAAAAGAATACTTTACTGAAGCATTTTCGGGCAAAATGTTCACATCAGTGGCGAGTTTCATAGCCGTAGCTGTTCTTGTGGCGCTACCAACCCTTTCATAAAATTCGCATCGAAAGATGTGACCCAAGTCAAGTCGGACTCAAGGATCGGAAAGTTCACCTAAGAACTGATCCATTTATTTCTGAACTGGAAATATACCTTACCATCCTTGCTGAAACAATGTGGATCAGTGCTGTATGTTCTATGTCATCAAAATAATGAACTATCGTTCGTGGTGCCTGACACCAATTCTCTTACGTTTATTTTTACGGCTGTTTCAAGTTGGCGCATCGGAGAAGATAAACCTAATAAGGAGACTGTTTTAGGGATGATATGTGTATTAATAGGGACAACATTGTGCTGGTTCGACAAATCATCGACGTGACTTTGATCCATCGAATTTATCCAAACTGATTAACTTCCGGGTACCAATTAGACTATACGCGATATATATGCACTTTATGCATCTGACCAGTATGAGAACCAAACTACATAATGGCATTCGCTCATCAACCGCATTCATAGACTTGGAAATGATTATGCTGATGTGTGCGATGTCTTTGGGTGTATTGATTCCGTATTGTCTAATGTAAGATAAATCTAATTAAACATTTTGACATGATAACGTCTAATAAATCGATGAAATAAATCGAGTAAGATGAGTGTGCAAGCGAGAGCGCGGAACAAGCGATAGAGAGGCACGATCGGCCTAAGCGTTCGCTTTGTGACGCATCTATCTCTCTCCCACTCCATCGGCCGATGCGTCCGAGTAGAAGGGGAGACAGCAGCAGGCCACACAAGCTTACAAATATTTGAATTAACAGAGAATACAAAATAATGATTCATTCAGTAATAATAATTCAATTTCAATTCATAAAAAGTATGCCCTTTTTGTCATCAATGTTTATCTTATGACGTTATCACGTTAAAATTATCGTCCGCTAAAACCGACTTTACAGACAACCAAAAGTTTTTTTAAATAATTATATTAAATGAAATTCCTGGTAAATCATTGGTATAAATACTTGGCAAATGTATTTAAAGAATTGTTGCATTTTATTTATCGCGTATATTTTGTTGAATTTAGCTTTCTCACTATTGTTATTATTTCTTCTTTTTCCTTTCAGAAATTTCTTTTAAATTTTCTAATTTTAGTTAATGGGTTGATCCTATCAATACTTTTAATTTGTACAGTGAAAACAGATAGGATATTTCACTATTTTTATATAATATTGTTGTGTATTCGTTTGAAGCATACTTCGATATATTATTTAAACCAATGTAAAAAATAATTGTTACAATTTAGCACAAGAGTACTATTCTTTATTTATATTTAATTTATGTATTTCGCTGTACTTAGTGTATTTTTGTAAAAGGCAAGTGCCGTAAATAAATAAAATTAAAAAATGACGCTTTGTTTAACCCTTGACACCTAACCTTCGTCACACTGACGAACTGACGAATACGCTGTATCTTTTTGTCCTGCAAGCCAATGGTCGTATTGTTGCTTGTCAACTCAGTACTCGCCACGGTAATGCTTGAAATAGTGCGATCAGTTTAGTTTTTCGAACGCCAGCCACTTATTTTGCCATTTCGTCTTTAGTGATGCGCGCAACCGGCTATGAGTAGATCGACTAATTTATTTATTACCGATTATGAAAATAGCGCAATAAAAAATCATTAATACATGAATTTCCTTGGGTGACTTGTACTCGATATTTTTCTACCATGTCCTTTTATTTACCTTTTTCTTACGTTCTTTTGTATTGTTTTAAGCTTTTACGGCACATTTTGTTGACTGTATTAATTTGTATTCTTGTTTTTATATTATGTACATTAATAAAGAAAAAAAAGAAAATTTCGATATGGAGACACTGAGGGATCGATTATTCCGACTTTTCACATGTCCACTTTCAAGTACTTGGTCAAGCCGTGTCTTTCTCGGCCTTCCGCGGCTTCTACATCCAGGCACACTTGCATTTAAACTTCTTTTAGCCGTTCTTTCATCACTCATTCGCTCCACATGACCAAACCATCGTAAAAGCCCTTTCTTAATTTTGTGGATAATGCTTATCTCAGCCTTGCACTCTGCTCTAATTTAGACATTTGTACACCTATCATACATAGTCTAACCACACATAGATCGCATTTCAACAGCTTTCAGTCTACTTTCATCCTTGTGTTTCCAACACCACGCTTCACTACCATACATAAGGGTTGGTACCAGAACTCCGTTGTGTACTGCCAATTTAGCTTCTTATTTGCCACTATGGATTTCAAGGCACCATTAACTCTTGTTTCCGGCACTAACCCTTCTATCAATGTCCTTATCCACATTTCCGTCTCTTTTTAATTTAGAAATGTATTACATAGATCGCGTCATGTACAAAGAAAGCTGGAAGAAAGTGGAGGGGTGTGTTTGCGCATGTGACCCGCCCACCTCGCGTCCAAAATAAGGCCGATAATCGCCTAATGCTCAGCTTGACGCTTGACCGCCAGCGTTCTTTTTAAATGACGCGACCTATACTACGGTGCGTTCACAGTTTTTTTATCTCAGACAGCTGTTATTTATTTTTTTTGGACTTAGTACTTAGACAGTTTTGAGATCAGCTAGTTAGCTTAATCCATAGCCCGTCTAAGGCACTGCATTGAATCTTGATCAGTTGTTTCAATATGAAACACAATAGCTGTCAGAGGTAAAATAACTGTGAACGATTAGTCGTGATTTAAAAAAAATATATATTAACAGACCCTATAATAAAAATTATTTTTAGATCTGTAGTGAGCGCCTCGCCTGTGTCCGCCTAGTAGCACAGTGGTAGCGCATTTGGTTACCGTGAAAGAGGTCGCGGGTTCGATTCCCGCAGGATGTCAACATGAAATATTGATTTATTTCGCGTATGATACCTTGGACTAGTACTGAAGCGTATGTCTGATCATCTTACCTTCATGTAATGAAACGATCCAAGATATACGCCACTTGGTGTACCGATGCACCATTAGGTACGGATAAGGGAAAAGTAGTAGTAGTTAGCACCTTTTGGCACTGACCCGACAATACGCGGGCTAACAAAGCTCTTAGTACAACCCGAAACCTGGTGAATCTACATTTTTGGAGTCGAATGTGTAACTAGTAATAGTAAAATTGTTCAAATTCCCATCAAAATTCGTTTTCTGCCATTGTTTTCTATACGTTTAGTATTCAACTGAATAAATACACGATATTTGATAACAATTTGCAAAAACTTAGTACGAAAACTATGGGTCAAAAAAAATTACTTTACAAAATCGACTCAAAACATGACTAGGATTCACTGGTCGAGTTAGTATAAGGGAAATTGTACAAGAAATGAAAGATGGTGTCAGTTGCAATGTATTTTATTCCGCGGGCAGTTTAATACTCCTCAGCGCCCCTCTCCTTCTCCCTCCCCGGAGTCCATGCCGACCTCCTCGTTAAGTCCTTCTCCAGCGCGGCCAGGTCCTCGCGCGCCTCGCTGAACTCGCCCTCCTCCATGCCCTCGCCCACGTACCAGTGCACGAAGCGCGCTTGGCGTACATCAGGTCGAACTTGTGGTCCAGCCGCGCCCACGCCTCGGCGATGGCCGTAGGTGTTGGACAGCATGCACACGGCGCGCTGCACCTTGGCCAGGTCCCCGCCGGGCACCACGGTGGGCGGCTGGTAGTTGATCCCGACCTTGAAGCCAGTCGGGCACCAGTCCACGAACTGGATGGTGCGCATTGGTCTTGATCGTTGCAATGGCGGCGTTGACGTCTTTAGGGACCACAATCATCCCCGCGATACAGCATGCAGCAAGCCATGTATTTTCCGTGACGAGGGTCGCACTTGACCATCTGGTTGGCGGGTTCGAAGCAGGCGTTGGTGATCTCGGCTACGGACAGTTGTTCGTGGTACGCCTTCTCGGCGCTGATGACCGGTGCATAGGTCACTAGCGGGAAGTGGATGCGCGGATACGGGACAAGATTGGTTTGGAATTCTGTCAGGTCGACGTTGAGGGCGCCGTCGAAGCGCAGGGACGCCGTTATGGACGAGACAATCTGTCCAATCAGACGATTCAGGTTGGTGTATGTTGGGCGCTCGATGTCCAAATTCCTGCGACAGATATCGTAGATGGCTCGTTATCGACCATGAACGCGCAGTCCGAATGCTCCAGGGTTGTGTGTGTTGTAAGAATGGAATTGTAGGGTTCTACGACAGCTGTGGAAACCTGCGGGGCTGGATAGATAGCGAACTCCAGTTTGGATTTTTTTCCATAATCCACAGACAAGCGTTCCATGAGCAGAGACGTGAATCCGGAACCAGTGCCGCCACCGAACGAATGAAAGATCAAAAATCCCTGTAGCCCCGTGCATTGGTCAGCCAGCTTCCGGATCCGGTCGAGTACGAGATCCACTATCTCTTTACCGATGGTGTAGTGTCCGCGCGCGTAGTTGTTGGCAGCATCCTCCTTCCCGGTGATGAGCTGCTCCGGATGAAAGAGCTGTCGGTAGGTGCCGGTGCGCACCTCGTCCACCACGGTGGGCTCCAGGTCCACGAACACGGCGCGCGGCACGTGCTTGCCGGCGCCCGTCTCGCTGAAGAACGTGTTGAAGGAGTCGTCTCCGCCGCCGATGCTCTTGTCGCTGGGCATCTGCCCGTCCGGCTGGATGCCGTGCTCCAGGCAGTACAGCTCCCAGCAGGCGTTGCCGATCTGGACTCCGGCCTGCCCCACGTGGATAGAGATACACTCACGCTGCAAACAAACAGAAAAACACAAATTAATCAATATATATATACAGAGTGTAACAACACACTGTGTACAACCCGAAAACTGGTGAATCTACATCGAATTTGGAGACCAATTAACCGACTTTAAAATGCGATTTAAAATTCAGTTTTCGTTATGGGTAGTATTAAATTTCCCCTAAATAAGTGATATTAGAATTTTAAACTTCTTCTTGCACCCTTCGTCACTAAAATTTTCATCTAAAATGGATATTTACGTTCTTCAAAATCCCGCGATTGTTTTTTTATAATGGTGAAACCATATTTGAAGCGCCTTTGAGGTCGATTTATACGAGAAAACGGCGCTATATATTTTTTAGCCCATTTCTTTAATCGAGAGACTCTTTAGAAATCGAGGAAGGCCGAGAAAGACATGGCATGATTTCATTAAAAACATTTTTGCTTGAAAGTGGGCATGTATTAAGAAATCGGAATAAATCGACGTGGATTTGAAAATCGAATATAAAAATATTTTCAGGCTTTCGATTGAAAATATTATTTTCAGAACGGCCATTTTCTCTAGTTATGGCGTTGCCGCGGCAACTTAGAAATCTTGAAAATGATCAAAGATGAGTCATTCAGACACGCCCGAAGCAAAAAAAACCGTTAATTCAAAATGGCCACATGTTTGGAATATACCTGCTATTTATATTTAAAATAAATCAAAAATGGAAATAATAAAGGATCTAATATTTATAGAATTAAAAAATATATATTATGGGATTTTTTTAAAAATCCATTGCGAAAAAGGACGGAAATTAAAGTTTGTTGTAACAACATATCTTAAAATATCACAGAATACCTAGGTGAATGTTTTAAAATAATATTCTAATCCTATTGAATTAATTTATTTGAAAATAATGTAGAGAGCGTGGGTAGAAAGGCTTGTGAAAATTCGAAAGTAATGATTAGGCGAGGCCTTGACCTTAGTAGCCGGCCATCTGAGGCGAAAAATCGATGAAAATCGAGCAAAACTCTACTGATATCGGTGTAATAATAATATCCAATCAGTAATCACAAGAAACTGTAAAGAAGTTATGCGAAACAATTGAATAAACGCGATAAAAACGCAAATGAAAATTCATATCTCAAAATGGCGTCACCGGCTACCCGAGGTGACTCAACGCTTCACGCCCAATTTACAGGAAATTGAATGTTATTCACAACAAAAATAAAGGATAAATCACAGGAAATACACAAATCTAATAATTACATGTTGTACTTACCATTTTGGTAGGGTTGTTTTAGTAAAATCGCAACTCGAAAAATTATAGAAAATGTGATTCGTTTAGTACGCCAACGAGGAGGCTGACCAAACTTTCAATGACGCTCGAATGGCCTGCGCCGGGGTTTTATACAAAACGTGACGTCATCAAATCCACCGAAATTCCTGGCCGCTGATTGGCCACAGCTGCCGCCGCATAGAGATCCCGGCCAATCAGAGAGCCCCGTGCATCCGCATTAGGGAATTCAATACTTCGTACTACCATGTTCTTCCCACTGACAGCGCCTACAACGAACGGCGAATGTGGGATGAGAAAAAATATCTTATGGATTTAATTTATGTAAATTTTTTCATTGCCTCGATTTGTTTAATATAATAAACGCAATGGTGACATCATAATGCATCTTATGGCCTTGATATCATAAGGCACAATATTACCTTACATGTGTATTTTCCATACAAAATCTTGACAAAATCTAGCAAAATGCCGGATGATGCCGGCATTTCTCGTAGCATTTTACACTTAAGTCTAAATCAGAAGCCGTAAAATAATTCACGTATAATTAAACAGCGTTCTTAATAAAGCGCATTTTTACGTTATAAAATGTAAATTATTTTTGCGAGAAATCGCCTCAATAAAGAGACTAGATTGTGATCTAGATTGTGAGGCGTGTTGTGACACGCCTTGCAGCTACAAAGCGCATGGACGGTTGGGATTTTTTCCTAGCCTCCTACAGTTTTAATACATGATATAAAACAATATTTTTAAGTTAATACATTTATTGATTTAAATTTGTAGGGAGATAGATTCTTGTCTTGCAGCTACTGAGCGCATGGACGATGGACCTACCCCCCTTTACAAAATTTTAACAGTTAAAAATAGTGAAATGTGTATGGATTCAATATGCTAATGAACTTTTCTAATAAGAATTAAAAAATGAATACATATTATTTGTGTGTAAGTATGGATTTTTACAAAAATGTTTTGCAATTAGCAATTCCACAGTCTTCTATAATATTTTATTTTTACTAGCGCACTATTTAACTAAGTAAAAAAAAATATATTTGGTCTGTGATTAATGAAGATACGATTTTTTAAAGTTCCAAAAATCAAATACCGCGCCAAATAACGTCATAAAACAAGTGGCATTGTTACTATAATCTGTGGTTCCGACTTTCTGTACTTTGGTGTAATTAAATTATTGTTTATTTAAAAAAAATGATCTTTTATATAATGCATTGTTGGTTTTATTCATGAATTCAATTGAAACGAGCATTGTTTTTAATGAATATTCTCAATAAATGATACCGCCAGCTCCCGCGCATCGTCCCACGTCGAGTCCACGTCCCGCAGCTCTGACGCAAACTGCCGACGAATTGTCAACAGTGGACGACCAGGACGCCGAGAACCTAATGCCTTGTACAATGTACAATAGGTGAGCATGGTGGAGGGTCTCGGGAGGCGTGCGTAGTATATGGGAAAACGCCTTCACAGGATGACAGTAGATACCAAGGGTTGGGTTGCTCACCTCTGTGTTCCTTACACAGTCAGACCACCGCACACCTAATATTCTCCTAAGACACCTATTCTCTGCACTCAGAAGTCTGCTATTTTGGGCCCTGGTTAGGTGCCACGATTCGCAGCCATAGAGGAGAACAGGTGTGATGCAGGCTATTATCAAAACTCAGGAATCAGCGGTTTTGGGCCCTGTCGCGTTGCCAAGCACCATACATAGATGAAAGGCATACTTTGACAAATGTTTCGTTTTTATTGCTTTCTCAAATTGATTTAAAGCAAATAAATGGCATGATAAATTGTGCACAAACAATTACAACTCTATAAAACTAAACTATTTTACTTTACTCACAGTTTTGGCGTATTTTACATATTAAAAGCGGTATAATCCCGATCGATAACTTTTAACGGATGTTCCATTGTGATCGCAAAAACGTTAAACATCCAGTTGCTCAATCACAGATAACTATCGACGCAGTTAAAACCGTGCTAACCACGTGCTAGCCCTAACGATTTGATCGATCACAGTGACATTCGTTCGATACCGTGGTATCGATAGCCGAGCATAGCGATCTGAGCCGAGCGGGGCCGATGCAAGCGATATCGCGGCCTTATGTCAAACGTCAAATCATCGCGCTTGTCGGATTGTTTATTATGTCGATTGCTTTTCTCAATATTTGGCTTGCCGAAAACGGCTAAATTATAATAAAGATTAGAAGATTTGTGCGAATAGGATATATCTCGGGAAATGGCTCGCGACTAGTATGCGCTCGTTTAATAATCCCGATCGATAACTTTTAACGCGTGTTCCATTGTGATCGCGAAAACGTTAAACATCCATGGGTAAGAAAGACGTTATCACGTCGCTTATTACCGAGTCGGTACTGATCTGTGATCGAGCAACTGGTGAGAAATCGTTATCACGTCGCTTATTATATGTATGTTAGTAATTATAAAAAATAATAAAAAGTGAAATTAGTAACGGACGGGTTGCAAAAAAAAGGACAAATTTAGAGGAAGTATTTTTAATTTGTACTTTGTAATATGTTTTAAATAAATAAATAAAATAAATAAAATAAATGTTAAATTATTAGCACGTCGATAGTCATCTGTGATTGAGCTACTGGTTAGGGCCATGATTCGCAGCCATAGAGGAGGGCTTTGCATTGGTACTCATATATTATACAGATTTTTTAAAAAACAACTTTTAAATTCGTGAATATTCGAACCAGTTTTTTGTTTATTAACTCTTTCAGATGTTAGCATCCATAAATGGTTGTCGCTCCATGTTCCGACCGAGGCGACATGTTCCACTCAACTTATTCCATAATATTGTGGCCGTAATATCCATTCATGGAACAGCTGGTCTGGTATATGTCTGCAATACCCTATATGGACAAGTTGGTCCATTCAATAGTCGAGCAAATGTAAGGTTTTCTTTTAATTCAATTTTTGACGTGATAACGTCTAATAAATCGATGTGCTGCACACACGAAAAGGCATGACGCATCACGTTAAGTGTGCAAGCGAGAGCGCGAACAAGCGATAGAGAGGCACGATCGCTTAGCGTTCGGTTTGTGACGCATCTATCTCTCTTCCACTCCAGCGAGTAGAAGGGAGACAGCAGCAGTACAAAGTGAAAGTGAAATAAAAGTGCAAAAAAATGATAAACTGGAAAAAATTGTAATTTTCAATTAACTCCTGCTTTGTATTATACAAAATAATTAATTCAGTAATAACAATTCAATTCAGTTCATAAAAGTATGCTATTTTTTCATCAATGTTTTCTTATGACGTTATCACGTAAAATTATCGTCCGTAAACCGACTTTACAGACAGCCAAAAGTTTTTTATTGACATTACTTGGTGGAATTCCATGATTAAATAATTGGTCTGAAGATGCTCGTAACAGGGCGAAAGCGCTAACTGGTCAAATAAATAAAAGTGGAACTGTACTAAGTATTTTTATTTAACTTAAATTAGTTATTACAATTTGACATCTCAACAGAGACGAGAAGTTTAGAAGGGGATATGGATTTCTAGGCGTTTACAGGGCTTATGACCTTCACTGGCTGGGTTAAGTGGCCACTTGATGCATTACAACATTCCCCATTCCGCCATCATCTGATAACCATATATGACAAATTTTTGAAACTTCTGTACAATATTGAACTCGTCTTCAACGCGTCACATTACAGTGAATTTCTATTCTGGCGACATCTGCTGAGAAGATTGTTAAGCATTTTTTGGCAATCAAACTTATTGGTGTAGGTAAGGCTCTTTCCGAACTTAATTACTTACTAGAAGACGCCTGAAGATGTCTCTCCTATTTTTATTCGCTTTATATTTTAACCAGTAAATCTTTTTAGCAACATTTGGCTGATATCAATAATATCTGATGTTAGCCCAGCATGGGTATAATCCAGTTATTTGTCTACAAGTATTTGTATACATTCAAAATGTTGTTAAAAAGTTTTATCGACTCTGGCTATCTGGCGTAGGTATTGCCTATATGAAGGCGCGTTTGCAGGTTAGTATTAAAATATTCGTTCGATTTATATTTTTTATTGACATTGCTTGGTGGAATTCCATGGGTAAATTTTTAATATATAACTAATTAAAGTTAAATAAAAAATAAACTTTCTACTTTTATTTATTTTGACCAGTTAGCGCTTACGGGCATACTGACTCTCTTTAACTCATGTACATTTTTGGTTTTTCTAGATTTCTTATATAAAATTATTTTTGCCTTGTGCAATATAATAAAACTTATCCCTCCAGTTCCCCATTACCTACTTTGTTACATTACTGCCATTTAACACATGTTTTGTATTTCGTCTCTTCTTTCTCTCATATTGTCTTTTTCCAACTCATGTGTTTAGTATCTAAATTTATTTTGTAAAAACTGCTATTTATACTTTTGTCTTGTACAACATGTTACCAGTCTGAAGATGCCCGTTACAGGGTGAAAGCGCTAACTGGTCAAAATAAAAAAAAGTAGAAGTGTACCAAGTATTTTTTATTTAACTTTAATTAGTTATATATTAAAAAATTTAAATTTTCGGTCAACAATATACAATAATTTCTTTCATGTGCAATTTTTTCTCTAAAAAAATATTTTTAGACATACTTTAATACTCAAATCCAAGGAAGTCATATAACTACTACCACTGCTTTCTCTTTTCCCTCACCCAGTGGTGCATAAGGCACTGCGTCGGTACACCAGGTGCAGTGTCTCTTGGGGGACTAACTAACTAACTAACCATCACGCCATTTCCCCGAAGGGGTAGGCAGAGAGGGTAGACGCCACACCCCTCTGTCCTGACATAGTTCTCTTGCTTCCTCCTCATTCATACATCTTCTCATGCACGCACGTGGATTATTCCCACTTATGTTACTTGATCATGCCATGTCTTTCTCGGCCTTCCTCGACTTCTACACCCAGCCACACGCGCATCATATATTCTTTTAGCCGTTCTTTCATCATCCATTTGCTCCACATGACCGAACCATCGTAAGAGACCTTAATTTAGTGGATAATGCTTATCTCAGCCTTGCACTCTGCTCTAATTTGGACATTTGTACACCCATCATACATAGTCTTACCACACATAGATCGCATTGCAACAGCATTCAGTCTACTTTCATCCTTGTTTTTCCAACACCACGCTTCACTGCCATACATAAGGGTTGGTACCAGAACTCCACTATGAACTGCTAATTTAGCCTCTTTTGATAAGCACTTATTAGCTACGACCGACTTTAAGGCACCACTAACTCTCCTTTTAATGTCCTTGTCCATATTTCCATCCCTAGTGAACATGCTACCCAGATATACAAATTCTTCCAACTGTATCAAGCTATCTCCATTTAGGTACTACAATCTTACACTTTCTTTCATAAAACATCAAGAATAATGAATATATTAACCTTTTTGCTTCGATAACACGTTTTCCTATTGTCAAACTGCAACGGTCATCCACTAACATATCTCCACAGAAACTCGGACAGTTAGAGTTTAATATTTAATACATTTTTTTTCTTACATGCCCACTTTCCAGCACTTGTTTTACTTGATCATGCCTTTCTTGATCAGGTCTTTCTCGGCCTTCCTCGACCTCTACATACAGGCACAATCGCATAAATTTTTTTTGCCGTTCTTTATTCTACAAAATCGACTTCAAATATGATGTAGATTCACTGGTTTACTGCTTGTACATCGAGTTTTGTTACAGCATGTATAGTTGATGCGTAGAACATGAGAAAAGTGTCTATGTACTTTTTCTATTTTTTCTTCTTACATCAAAACTTGGTTAAAATATGAATTGACGCATCTTACTATGTATAAATGGAGTTCTGGTACCAACCCTTATGTATGGTGGTGAAGCGTGAGAAAGATGAAAGTAGACTGAATGCTGTTGAAATGCGATCTATGTGTGGTAAGACTATGTATGATAGGTGTACAAATGTCCAAATTAGAGCAGAGTGCAAGGCTGAGATAAGCATTATCCACTAAATTAACCTTTTACGATGGTTCGGTCATGTAGAGCGAACGGATGATGAAAGAACGGCTAAAAACATATATGATACGACTGTGCCTGGATGTAGAAGTCGAGGAAGGCGAGAAAAGACAACCTGGCATGATCAAGTAAAACAAGTGGGCATGTAAGAAGTTGGAATAATCGACGTGCGTGCATGAGAAGATGTATGAATGTGGAGGAAGCAAGAGAAGTATGCCAGGACAGAGTGGTGTGGCGTTCTATCCTCTCTGCCTATCCCTTCGGGGAAATGGCGTGATGGTTAGTTAGTAGTTAGTTAGTCTTTTTTTGTATACAAGTATTTGGACACACTCAAAATGTTGTTTATTGATATTAATATCTCACGGGTGATACTTACCTTGGACTAGTACTGAAGCGTATGACTGATCATCTTGCCTTCATGTAATAGAAAGGATCAAGATACACTGCACTTGGCGTACCGATGCAGTGCCCTATGCACCATTAGGTAAGTAGTAGAAGGTATAATAAAACGAAATAAAAATATAAGAAACTTTATTCGTATGAAAAATTACAAGAAAATTAAAATGTCTGTCATTCATTCCGTTTAGAACAAGTATTTCAGAGAAGTGTCATCCATTTCAGTATGAAAGCTGTCTGGAGATCGGATGTTTACTCGGTTAAAGCATTTGACTCCTGCATCACACCTGTTCTCCTCTATGGCTGCGTATCGTAGCACCTAACCAGGCCCAAGATAGCAGACTTCTAAGTGCAGAGAATAGGTCCCTTAGGAGAATATTAGGTGTGCGGTGGTCTGACTGTGTAAGGAACACAGAGGTGAGCAACCCAACCCGCGGTATCTACTGTCATCCGGTGAAGGCGTTTCCCCATATACTAGAGAGCCGCCACCACGCTCGCCTATCTTACAAGCCATCAGGTTCTCAGCGTCCACTGTTGACAATTCGCCGGCATGTTGCGACACAGCTGCGGGACGTGGACTCGACTTGGGAGGATGCGCGGGAGCTGGCGGCCGATCGCTCGGCCTGGAAGCAGTTTGTGGAATCCATTTGCTCCACATAGGGAGCGGATATGGTATGATAATGACATTCCATATTGAAAACTACTCACTAGATCACTAGACATCTACGTCCCACGTTTCGTGTATTGCAAGTGCTGGAGTCTTTAAGCGGTGGAATTTGATAATAATTGCTGTTATGAAATCAACCCTTGGAAGCATATGTTTTAAGAAACTTTATATGGAAACTCTCCTTCTACTGAATTCTTGTTCGAAGATTCATTCATTGTAATACGGCGACAGGTCACAAGCCCTGTAAACGCCCAAACATCCATATTCCTGACCCCTTTTTATTTACCTATCTAGCTGTCGTAAAAAAGAAAATGATGTATTTTTTTTTTTTTTTAAAATGCAGTTAAGATAGTGAGTTAAGATAGAAGACTGATCATCCTACCTTCATGCAAGAAAATAATCAAGGTACACTGCACTTGGTGTACCGATGCAGTGCCCTATGCACCATTGGGTGCGGATATAAGAGAAAGATGTATCAGTATTCGAATTGCAAATTATGACGTCATCACGTGCAATTTCAGCGCCAAAGTTCTCACTCACGTATCTCGCTTAGTAACCAACCGATTGACAAACGGCTTGCACCGATCGTTTCGTAATTTTTAATTCTGTTTGACTGCATTCATAGAAAAAAATATTTGCTTGTAAATTGTGCGATTTTAGCGTTTTTAAAATTAAAATCTGGATCCAAAACTTTCAGCGCCAAAGTTCGAACTTATGTATCTCGCTTAGTAACCAACCGATTGACAAACGGCTTGCACCGATCGTTTCGTAATTTTTAATTCTGTTTGACTGCATTCATAGAAAAAAATATTTGCTTGTAAATTGTGCGATTTTAGCGTTTTTTAAAAATTAAAATCTGGATCCAAAACTTTCAGCGCCAAAGTTCGAACTTATGTATCTCGCTTAGTAACCAACCGATTGACAAACGGCTTGCACCGATCGTTTCGTAATTTTTAATTCTGTTTGACTGCATTCATAGAAAAAAATATTTGCTTGTAAATTGTGCGATTTTAGCGTTTTTAAAAATTAAAATCTGGATCCAAAACTTTCAGCGCCAAAGTTCGAACTTATGTATCTCGCTTAGTAACCAACCGATTGACAAACGGCTTGCACTGGTCGTTTTGTAATTTTTCATTTAATTTAACTGCATTCATAGAAAAAAATATTTGCTAATAAATTGTGCGATTTTATCGTTTTTTTTAATTAAAATCTGCATCCAAAACTTTCGATTTCCAACATTTTGCAAGACACTTCAAACAGCCTCCTCTGGCTGGGCTCGTCCTTGGAGTAGCCACTGGACCAGTACTCCCTCATGTTGCTGGCGAAGTCGGCTCCCGACGTCTCCAGGGTGCGGTCGAGCGCGCAGGTACAGCGCGCACGACGCGCCCTCCTCCTCCGTCTTGAAGAGGGCCGCCACCAACGGCCGGAGCAGCGAGGCCTTCCAGTCCTGCGCCATGTTGGAGGCCACCACGCCGGGGTGCAGCGCCGAGCAGCGAACCGGGACCCTCTTGCTGGCAAGCAGCCGGTTCAGGTGACGCGAAAACATCAACTGGAGAAAGAAAATTAATGATGCTTAAAAATTCGTTAGAAGTAATTTTTATAACTGTGAGATATGTGTGTGAAAGAGACTGTGTGTGAGGGTAACAGAAGATGTACGAACGTGTGTGTGTATGTAGTATGTCTGCTGTGTGCCCGTCATTCCCAGTTAGAGCTCTGAGCAGCGTAGACAGTTAAACCGTGTATTATAATAAACCCGTCAATATTGTCACAGTCGTGTTTTACTTTTAAGCCCCCATACCAATACATCACAATAACTAACTAACCATCACGCCATTGAGCAGAGAGGATAGAACGCCATACCACTCTGTCCTGGCACACTTCCCCTGCTTCCTCCACACTCATACATCTTCTTATGCACGCACGTCGATTATTCCGACTTCTTACATGCCCACTTGTTTTAGTTGATCATGCCAGGTTGTCTTTCTCGGCCTTCCTCGACTTCTAAACCCAGCCACAGTCGCGTCATATATTATTTTAGCCGTTCTTTCATCATCCATTCGCTCCACATGACCGAGCCATCGAAAAAGACCTTTCTTAATTTTGTCGATAATGCTTTGCTCTCTGCTCTAATTTGGACATTTGTACACCTATCATACATAGTCTTACCACCTATCGCCTGAGAGATCGCATTTCAACTGCATTCAATCTACTTTCGTCCTCCCTTTTCCAACACCACGCTTCACTACCATACATAAGGGTTGGTACCAGAGAACTCCATTATGAATAATTTTTTGTAATTTTTGTAATATTTCTAATTTTGAGTTTTTGGAATTTTGTAATTTTTGTAATTTTTGGATTTTTTGTAATTTTTGGAATTTTTGGAATTTTTGGAATTTTAGTAATTTTTGGAATTTTTGGAATTTTTAGAATTTTTGTAATTTTTGTAATTTTTGGAATTTTTGTAATATTTGTAAGATTTCTAAATTTTGTAATTTTTGTAATATTATGTGTATTCGATATCATTTCAATCATCCTATTTTAAAGCATAGAAATTCGAATAAAGTAAACAGTCAACTAGTCACTGACAAAACATCTCTAAAATAAATTGATCAAAAACCATTTTACAAAATGGTTTTTACAAACCCTGGGGGGAAATTTTTTTGAAAAAAAGAAGTTGGAGAGAACTTTTATTTTTTTTTAAAATTTTATTTGGAAGCCCTAGGGGGGGTTTAAAAAAGGGGCAATAATTGATAAAATTTATTTTTAATTTTAAAAAATTCTATTTAAAATTTTTTTTAAGGTGGAACTTTTTTAATATTTTTTCCCCTTAAAATTTTTTATATTGGTTCACCAAGCATTTTAAAATTTTAAATTCCCTGGTTTTATTAATTTTTTTTCGGTTCCCGGGAAATTTTTTATTTTTGTTGTATTAATCTTTTCTTAAAAAAAATTTTTGGATTTATTTTTCAAAAAATTTTTGATTAAAAAAAAACAAAAATTTCCCCTTTAATTTACCGGGGATTATTTTTGTTTTTTAAATTTTATTTTTTATTTTTTAAATTTTAAAGGAAAAACTTAAAAAAAAAAAAAAAAAAGTTAAGAGAAAGATGTCTCAGTATTCGAATGCAAATTATGACGTCCTCACGTGCAATTTCAGCGCCAAAGTTCTCACTCACGTATCTCGCCTAGTAACAACGATTGACAAACGGCTTGTGCACCGATCGTTTCGTAATTTTTAATTCTGTTTGACTGCATTTCATAGAAAACAAATATTGCTTGTAAATTGTGCGATTTTAGCGTTTTTAAAAATTAAAAATCTGGATCCAAAACTTTCAGCGCCAAAGTTCGAACGTATGTATTCTCGCTTAGTAACCAACCGCTGACCAACCGCTTGCAACGATTCGTTTCGTAATTTTTTAATTCTGTTTGACTGCATTCATAGAAAAAAATATTTGCTTGTAAATTGTGCGATTTTTTAGCGTTTTTAAAAATTAAAATCTGGATCCAAAACTTTTCAGCGCCAAAGTTCGAACTTATGTATCTCGCTTAGTAACCAACCGATTGACAAACGGCTTGCACTGGTCGTTTTGTAATTTTTCATTTAATTTTAACTGCATTCATAGAAAAAATATTTGCTAATAAATTGTGCGATTTTATCGTTTTTTTTTAATTAAAATCTGCATCCAAAACTTTCGATTTCCAACATTTTGCAAGACACTTCAAACAGCCTCCTCTGGCTGGGCTCGTCTTGGAGTAGCCACTGGACCAGTACTCCCTCATGTTGCTGGCGAAGTCGGCTCCCGACGTCTCCAGGGTGCGGTCGAGCGCGCAGTACAGCGCGCACGACGCGCCCTCCTCCTCCGTCTTGAAGAGGGCCGCCACCAACGGCCGGAGCAGCGAGGCCTTCCAGTCCTGCGCCATGTTGGAGGCCACCACGCCGGGGTGCAGCGCCGAGCAGCGAAACCGGGACCCTCTTGCTGGCGAAGCAGCCGGTTCAGGTGACGCGAAAACATCAACTGGAGAAAGAAAATTAATGATGCTTAAAAATTCGTTTAGAAGTAATTTTTTATAACTGTGAGATATGTGTGTGAAAGAGACTGTGGTGTGAGGGTAACAGAAGATGTACGAACGTGTGCTGTGTATGTAGTATGTCTGCTGTGTGCCCGTCATTCCCAGTTAGAGCTCTGAGCAGCGTAGACAGTTAAACCGTGTTTATTATAATAAACCCGTCAATATTGTCACAGTCGTGTTTTACTTTTAAGCCCCCATACCAATACATCACAATAACTAACTAACCATCACGCCATTGAGCAGAGAGGATAGAACGCCCATACCACTCTGTCCTGGCACACTTCCCCTGCTTCCTCCACACTCATACATCTTCTTATGCACGCACGTCGATTATTCCGACTTCTTACATGCCCACTTGTTTTAGTTGATCATGCCAGGTTGTCTTTCTCGGCCTTCCTCGACTTCTAAACCCAGCCACAGTCGCGTCATTATATTATTTTAGCCGTTCTTTCATCATCCATTCGCTCCACATGACCGACCATCGAAAAAGACCTTTCTTAATTTTGTCGATAATTTTGCTCTGCTCTAATGGACATTTGTACACCTATCATACATAGTCTTACCACCCATTCGCCTGAGAGATCGACATTTCAACTGCATTCAATCTACTTTCGTCTCCCCTTTTCCAACACCACGCTTCACTACCATACATAAGGGTTGGTACCAGAACTCCATTATGAATAATTTTTGTAATATTTCTAATTTGGATTTTTAATTTTGTAATTTTTGAATTTTTTGGGTAATTTTTGGAATTTTGGATTTTGAAATTTTTGGAATTTTTGGAATGTTTTTTTTGGAATTTTTGTAATATTTGTTTCTAATTTTTTGAATTTTTGTCAATCATCCTTTGTAAGATTTCTAAATCAACTTTGTAATTAATTTGTAATATTATGTGTATTCCGATGTTCATTTCAACTTCATCCTATTTTAAAGCATAGATTTTTTTTGCAGGATCGTCAATAAAATAAGCCAGTAAACAGTCAACTAGTCACTGACAGAATAAAAAACATCTCATATATAATAATGCGATTCGAAATAAGTAAGTACATTGTAAGAAGATTGCGTGTTAATTCCGACTCTCAGCAGTAATCCTAAAATTATAATTATCATTTAACCGCTTTTCAGCAGTGAGCGACGCAAAGCGAAGTTTGTTATGCAACGTTCTTGTCATTGTGCCCAAAAAAAAATAAGTACGGGCAGAGAACCTTAGAATATTTCATTCCAAAAATATTTAATATGTTGCCCTATGAATTTAAATCGTGCAATAATGCTGATAAAATTATTTATATTCTAAGGGTTTGGTTGGAAGATAGAACTTTTTTATATTGATGCACCATAATTTATATATGTATATTGATTCACCATATGCATTATCTCTATTCCTTTTATGTATATTTTGTGAACTTTTTTATTTTTGTTGTATTTCTATGATAAATTTATTTTTTGCTAATGGCTCCGATGACAAACGGACAAAATTGCGGTTTATCGGGACGGCATTATTTTTGTTTTTCTAATGTTATGTTTTATTTTCTTAATAAAGAACACTTAAAAAAAAAAAACAAAAAGTTTGAAGAAAGATGCTGCAAGTATTTTGTTTTAAAAATTATGTAATTTAGTTAATTTAATAAGGTATGTGATGAGTACCTCTATCCTGTACATACATTGATTATCTAGGTATTATAGTTTTTATTTTTTCTAGATTTTAATTTCTAAAATATGCCACTTTTCCTTTAAAACATTTTGATTTATGCTTTACATATTACAAATAAGCAACTGTGTACAGGATGGGTACTTTGCAACAATAATAAATGTTTCAATATTTTTAGATACTTAAGTGATAGCCTTTAAGTGGACATTATTGTTAGAAATTCATGTTGTATATATTTAAAATAAGTGTATGTCTGTTGGCTGTCCATAAATAAATAAAAATAAATATATTTATACGGATTCCACAAAGTAACCTCCCAAGTCGGGTCCGCGTCCCGCAGCTCTGACGCAAACTGACGACGGACTGTCAACAGTGGACGTCCAGGACGCCGAGAACCCGATGCCTTGTAAGATGGGCAGCGTGGTTAAAGCTCTCGGTAGGCATTTTGGTACATGGCCCAGCCAGCCGAAACACCTTAACCGGGTGACAGTTGCTGCGTCCGTTGCCTCATCTCTGTCTACTCCCTCTCGAAGTAAAACCACCGCACACTTAACACCCTTGTTAGATTTTCAAATGAAATGATTTATAACTGATTCAGAAGCGTTAGACTGATAATCTGACCTTCATGTAATAAAATGATCTCTTGGTGTATAGGTCGCGTCATGTTAAAAGAACGCTGGCGGTCAAGCTGCGCATTAGCGCACTAGGCCATTGTCGGTCTTATTTGGTACTCCGCGGCGGGTCACATGCGCAACACACCCCACCGATACAATGCCCTATGCATCATTGGGTGCGGATATCGGAAATTTGTAGTAATAGTAGTAATGAAAATAATGCATTTTTTATTATAAATTCTTTTTTTTTTGGGGATGGCTGATTTTACATGTAAATCGCCCACCAAAAGCATGGCTATAATGATTATGCAATATAGTGAGAAGATTTTCTCAAGTAATTTGCTTATTAATTGACTTTGTAATAAACCTTCATACATAATACAAATTAATGTTTAAAATAATCAAGTCGACATTTTGTAGGTATTTTTTTGTCATTCAAGCATCTTTTAAATGTTATAAGGTTCATCAGTGAATTGGTATTTATATAATAGAGTTGTTATTTTAGTAAGGGCCATCGAATGGGTCGAGAGCTTCAAACACCTGGGAGCGTACATGACGGATAACGAGTTTAGAAAGAACTGGGAGTGCGGCTTGAAGTAGCGGGCGCCGCATTCAACAGTATAAAAGCTGTCTGGAGATCGGATGTTTACTCGGTTAAAACAAAATCCGCCTGCATCACTTCTGTTCTCCTCTATGGCTGAGAATCGTGGCACCTAACCAGGCCCCAAAACACCAGACTTCTGAGTGCAGAGACTAGGTGTCTTAGGAGAATATTAGGTGTGCGGTGGTCTGACTGTGTAAGGAACACAGAGGTGAGGCAGCGGACACAGCAACCCTTGGTATCTACAACTGTCATCCGGCGAAGGCGTTTCACGCCATATACTACGCACGCCTCGCCTATTTTACAAGGCATCAGTTTCTCGGCGTCTGTTGACAATTCGTCGGCAGTTTGCGTCAGAGCCGCGGGACGTGGACCTGACTTGGGAGGATGCACGGGAGCTGGCGGCCGATCGCTTTGCCTGCCAGTTTGTTGAATCCATATGGTATGATTATGAAATAATAAAATAGATAATTTATTATTATTGATATCCCAACAGAGACAGAGAAATTCTGGAAACGAATGTGGGTTATCTAGGCGTTTACACCTGTCATTGGCTGGGTTAAGTGGCCACTTGACGTACTACAACATTCCCAATCCGCCCATCATCTGATAACCATATTATATGACAAATTTTAAAACTACTATATATTGAAATCGTCTTCGTCGTTCCGCTTTACAGAATTTTTCTATGCTGGTGTCATCTGTTGAGAAGATTGTTAAGCATTTTTTTGGCAACAATACAAAGAAATAACTGGTTATTTGTTGGGATATCAATAATATCTGATATCAGCCCAGTTGCTCAATCACAGATAACTATCGACGTAGTTAAAAACGTGCTAATCACGTGCTAACGCTAACGATTTGAGCGATCACAATGACATACCGTTCAATACGCGCGATCGCCGAGCCGAGCATTGACGATCTGAGCCGAGCGGAGCCGATCTACGCTATATCGCGGCCGTACGTCAAACGTCAAATCATCGCGCTTGTCGGATTTTTTATTATGCCGACTGCTTTTCTCAATATTTGGCTTGCCGAAAACCGGCTAAATGCAATACGGCACTCGAGAAAGATTGAATGAAGATATATGTGCGAATAAGATATATCTCGGGAAATGGCTCGCGATTAGAAGCGCTCGGTTAATAATCCCGATCGATAACTTTTAACGCGTGTTCCATTGTGATCGCGAAAACGTTAAACATCCATGGGTAAGAAATCGTTATCACGTCGCTTATTACCGAGTCGGTAGTGATCTGTGATCGAGCAACAGCATGGGTATAATCCAGTAATTTGTCTACAAGTATTTGTATTCATGTTAAAAAGAAAATTTATTACCTGGGCGAGCTTCGACTGGGAGTACGCGGCCAAGCGAACATAATTATCTTTCATGCTAAGGTCTTCGAAGTGTATCTTCGTGGAGCCATGAGCGCTTGACGACACGTTCACAATCCTAGAATACTCTCCAGCATCACGGGCGCCGCGCTCCAAGCAATCCACCAACAAATGACAGAGCAGAAAATGCCCCAGGTAATTTGTGGCAAACTTCAGCTCAAACCCATCAACGGACTCTTCGTAATCACCGAAAATGATTCCTGCGTTGTTGACAAGAAGGTGTAATTTATCATTTTTTGTTCTGATCACGTCTGCAAAGCGTCTAACAGACTGCATAGATGACGTGTCCAGCTCTAAAACTTCAGCTGTACCCTTTAAATTGTCATTTTCAAAGTCTTGCGGGATTTTTTTGTACTTTTCGACGTCGCGGACTGCAAAGATGACATGCATTCCTCTCCTCACCAGATCTTTGGCCACGTAATAACCAAGACCTCGTCCAGCGCCGGTCACCACAGCAATCTTTCCTGTCTTGTCTGAGCTGTTAATGTCTTTCTGCTTGTTTTTATAATACACATCTTCTGCGATTGACTTGACGGCCAGCAAGTGGTACAGTATGTTGACTTTTATCATCCAGAGCGCGTCAGTCACTTGCTTGGTGTTGCCGGTGGCATAGGCTATAAACGTGACAATGGCGATTTGGATGCTGATGACAAGAATGGCTAAGAACATTGTCACGTGATGCTTCGACCAAGATTTGATTCCGTTTTAAACCTGCAACAACAAATTAAAAACATTAGCGGATTAGCTTGGAACACAAGAATTGGGTTCTTCCCGATTTTTTATTTAAAAAAATTGCTTCAAAAATTACAATATCAAGGGAATTTTTAAACATTTTTTACGATGTCATAAGAATTTTCTAGCGCGGTTTGAAATAGCGCTTTTTCAAATCGCTCGCAAAATCCTCCATTTGGTGCGCATGCGGTGTGACGTCACAGCAATATAGGCGCTCACTACGGAATGAATTTCACGCCTTTCACGGTCGACGGGTATGACGTCATTAGCCAATAACGGGCGTTAAAAATCATTCGTGTATTCGTGTTTTTAAAACAAAAATTTATAAATCAAAACCAAATTTTTGATCATTGTGTTTTAAATCGTTGAAATTGTAAAAATATACTTTAAATATTTATAACGTTTTCAAGGATATTCATGCTATCGGGAAGAACCCTATTTCAGAAAAATGAGATTGCACAGATGAAAAATACTACTAATAGCCCAGTCAAATTAGGTTTTTTGCCTTAACTAATTCGGATGTTATTGATTCTTTTTTTATGTTGTTCAGTGATGTTCAGGGAAGGTTGCATCAAAAGTCCGGATGAATAGGAGGTGAGCTTAAGTCAGGATTTTCAAAAAACTAGAAAAAAATGGGTCTTTTTTTTTTTTTTTTCAACAAAACTCAAAAACGCGCTTAACCCAACCAAAAATAGTTGTACGAAAACGTAATAGAAAACTAAATATTCTATAAAATTAGATATTTAAATTTTTTTAGTATCTCTTATAGTTTTCGAAATAATCTCATTTGAAAAATCACATATTTTACTGATTTTTTCCTGTCAACATCTTTTGCCTCGGAAACGGACTTACACCTCGTAAACCGTACCTCGCACGATAAAAATGCTCATGACTAAAATTGTAAAACATTAAATTTACTACAAAATTAGTATATTGCTTTTTTTTTTAAGGGAAAAAATTAATAGTTATAGGTAAAAAAAAGTGTGAGTGTGTACGCCATGCGCCAGCCCTATTATACAAATACTGGGGCTAATTAGCTACATTATAATTATATTTTATTGTATCAACAATATTTAACTTGTAAAAGATTATTTATTGAATACAAAAAGGATAAAAAAATAAATTAGTGAGCTTAAGTCAGGATTTTCAAAAAACCATAATAAAAAGGGCCTTTTTTTCATTTTTTCAAAAAATCTCGAAAACGCTTAACTCAACCAAAAAAAATTCCATGACAAAGTTTTAGAACACTAAAAATTCTATAAAATTGGTTCTTTAAATTTTGTACATATTCAAAATGTTGTTAAAATAATATTTTTCTGTCCAAAGCGCCAGACTCTGGAACGAACTAACTAACTAACTTACCAACACGCCATTTCCCCGAAGGGGTAAGCAGAGAGGATAGAAGCGTTTCCAGAGTTTCTCTGTCTCTGTTGGGATATCAATAATATCAAATATTTTATAGTACTATTTGGTTGTACAAGCGCTATCAATCTGTCCACCAAACTGAACTGCCAATAGTTTCAGTTGTCAGACCACTCTGTCTCCGGTTGGTTGGAAGATATTGCTTCTTAGCAATAAACCCGCCAGTGTGCACTATTGCACAAGTTGTTAAAATAAAATAAAAATAAAATTAACCGTAGGAATCGAATATTTTTAGAACATTTGTATGCAAACGCCCTTTCTTATGAATTCTTGTCCGAAAATACAAATGATGTTTATTTTTCAGTGCTAGTATATAATATATTGTATATTGTATAAATTCCTAATAAAATTGTCAATAAAATATTTATTCAACAATAAAAATTCAAATTGAGATCAAATTCCTAAAAGATCTATATTTATAGAAAAATGTGAACTTTGGATGCTACGACTTTCTCTTATCTGCACCGTGGTGCATAGGGAACTGAGGGATCCCACCTCCACCCGCGACTGTTATAGACTATAGAGTCCTTGGGGACTCTCAGTCTGTCAGACTGTCAGTCACGCTAATTTTATTTTTTTATTAGGAACAATAACAGACAAAAGGATACTAAATATAATACAAAAAATATTTAAAAATATGTCTAGGTAGACCAATTGCCCTTTAAAATTGTTCACATCGTGCTTAATTGAGTTACATACACACAATGATTAAGTAAATATAAAAGCAAGAGTGATCACAAATATCTGGCGGACAACCTTCTCTTGAACCCACCTACGGAGCTTCCGAAGATGTCCCATCTGTACCTTCAGTGCTGTCCCTGTGTATTACGTTGTACTCTCTGTACATTGTATTTTATTCGATACTTTAAATTTTTGCAAATGCAAATGCATAAGCAAATTGCAGGGCCAAAGTTTCCAAGTGAAGTTAAGTCAAGAGGGCGACAGCATCGATCAAGTCAAGAGAAAATCATGATGCCGCCACCCTTATTACGATCCCTCAGTGTCTCCGTATTGAAATTATCTTTTTTTTCTCTTTATTAATGTACATAAATATATAAAACAAGAATACAAATTAATGCAGTCAACAAAATGTGCCGTAAAAGCTTAAAACAATACAAAAGAACATAAGACAAAGGTGCTCAGATATCATCATCATTCCACTGCATATGGATTCCACAAACTGCCTCCAGGCCAAGCGATCGGCCGCCAGCTCCCGTGCATCCTCCCAAGTCAAGTCTACGTCCCGTGGCTCTGACGCAAACTGCCGACGAATTGTCAACAGTGGCCGAGAACCTGATGCCTTGTAAGATAGGCGAGCATGGTGGCGGCTCTCTAGTATATGGGGAAACGCCCTCGCCGGATGACAGTAGATACCGCGGTTTGGGTTGCTCACCTCTGTGTTCCTTACACAGTCCGACCACCGCACACCTAATATTCTCCTAAGGGACCTATTCTCTGCACTCAGAAGTCTGCTATTTTGGGCCCTGGTTAGGGCCACGATTCGCAGCCATAGAGGAGGGCTTTGCATTGGTACTTAGATATTATACATTATACAGATTTAAAAAAACATATTTTAAATTCGTGAATATTCGAACTAGTTTTGTTAATTAATTCTATCTTATAATATATATTATTATAATGATTAAAATATTTTTTTATAAATGTCAAAATTTACATAAAACTGCATCAGAGAGTCGCAAACGACCAGAAAGCCCTCCTCTATGGCTGCGTATCGTGGCACCTAACCAGGGCCCAAAATACCAGACTTCTGAGTGCAGAGAATAGGTCCCTTAGGAGAATATTAGGTGTGCGGTGGTCTGATTGTGTAAGGAACACGTGACCGACGCAGTGTCCTATGCACCTATTGTCGTTTCACAAAAAAAGTGTGCAAAAATCATTGCTCTAGTGCTACATTCAAGAGAGAAAATAGAGGACCACGTCTGTGTGGAGATACGGCCGCACTTCACCTTAAAAAATGTTCTACACTTACCTTATCACTTTTAATATTTTTATTTTCAAATTTTGAATTCGGAACGGAATGTTTTTAAATTTGATTGAGAACAAAATGATTGACACTTGGCGCGACGGTTGTGTAGAGAATGAATGGAAAATGTAATATAACAGGTATTGGGAATATTCTAATACAATAATCGATTATAAGCGATATTTAGTAACAGAACTATAACTGTTATTTTAGTAACCGGTAAACAGCTACTTCGAGCCCTTATCCGCACCGCAAAGGTGCATAGGGCACTACACTGGTACACCGAGTGCTGTAACATGAAGGCAAGATGATCAGACTGCAGCTTCAGTACCGGGCATGAAATATTTTTATATGAAAATCATTCAAATAAATATTTCATATTGAGGCGGACAAAAGTGCAGGTGACACCAAGGGTTGCCGCGTCCGTTGCCTCACCTCTGTGTTCCTTCCAAAATCAACCTTATATTGTTCTGAGCTTCGAACAAGAATGAAATGTGTCATTCCACACTTAAAAAATACCGTATCTGAGGTGTCTAATTACCCACTATTTCACTCACTATGTCATCAATAGGCATCTACGACATCATCTAGATATCTTCGTTACACGGTTTGACTTTGTAAGGAACAATAAAAGCCCCCACCCTTTCCCTAGACTGCTTTAAAGACTATTGAGTCTTTTTTCATTCCAGCCAACTCTACCGATTTTTTCAACAAGCTAAACCGCGATTTTAAGATTGTTAGTGTGATAAAAATACGGATGAATTTACGTTACTACCACTGTCTCGGCTTATGTATTATAATTGTCATTGTTTCCATCACCCAAACCAACCAGAGTCGGCCCAAATTAACAGTGGTAGGGTATGTTAGTTTCTACCCCGATCATTATTTATTAGAAATTACAACCACCCGTGTAGAGACCGGTATCCCGCCTCGCCAGGCCCCCCATCCCAGACATCCACCCGTGCATCCGCGGTCAGGGTCTCAATGGAGGGGGGATTAGGGAAAAGAGGGAAGGGGACAGAAAGCATGTGTGCATCTCACACTATCATCCTATCTGGCAGACACTATTTCATACGTCCCCTGCCGTACCTTATCACAATACCTATCCAAAGACCATCCTATCCTTACAAAAGACACAATACGATTGAGTCGAGGAATGGGATATAATTTGAGACCTCCACGCACGCACACACAAACAGCCCCGGGCACACCAAGTCCCTCCGGGGACTACCCCACTAAGTAATCTATTAGTTGTAGATACTTCCTTTTACGGAACAAAACGTGCACTAATGCCAGTTCAGTCCATGTCCCTTCACCACCTATTGTTCTACTCATGCAGACTCTACTTCTACCTTTTAAATCCTGGTATTTAGGCTCCATTTTACTGGGGGTTTTCACCCCAGAAAAGCATTGCCTACTCTACAAAAATAGCATTCAAATATAAAGTGCAATTAGGTACTTATAACTAACTAACTAACTGGTAGGGTATGTTAGTTTCTACCCCGATCATTATTGATTAGAAATTACAACTACCCGTGTGGAGACCGGTATCCCGCCTCGCCAGGCCCCTCATCCCAGACATCCACCCGTGCATCCGCGGTCAGGGTCTCAATGGAGGGGGGATTAGGGAAAAGAGGGAGGGGACAGAACGCATGTATGCATCTCACACTATCATCCTATATGGCAGACACTATTTCATACGTCCCCTGCCGACCCACCTTTGTAAGGAACACAGAGATTTTTCCCCATATACTACGCACGCCTCCCGAGAGCCGCCACCATGCTCGCCTATCTTACAAGCCATCAGGTTCTCGGCGTCCTGGTCGTCCACTGTCGACAATTCGCCGGCAGTTTGCGTCAGAGCTGCCGGACGTGGACTTGACTTTGGAGGATGCACGGGAGCTGGCGGCCGATCGCGTGGCCTGGAGCAGTTGGTAGTATCCATACGCTCCACACAGGGAGCCGATATGGTACGAAGATAATGATCACCCATTCTCATAACTCAGAAGTAGCATAAATATTTGTATTAGCTGTTCGAATATTATTCGATTACTGATATAACAGGTTACCGACGTCTCTAAAGCAATCTTGTTCCCGCGAATAGCAAAAACGAGATTTTCTTTACTTAAACTCTTCAACTTCTTAGAAATTACCTATGTAAATATATATATAATAGCGTAAAAGACAATTTTCCTTAAACCGCAATCAAACTGGAGTCGCTTAGTGGCGCCACCGAGTAGCGTGCTAACAGTAGTAAGTTATAATGCTGGCGATCAAGCTGCGCATTAGCGCATTAGGCGATTACCAAAGTTATAAAAATTACGTCTA
>JAGVSP010005771.1:0-46446 GCA_022494985.1 Micrasema minimum
TTTTTGGCATAAAATTTTTTTGAAAATAATTCGGACCAAAAATTACTTTTGTTTCTGAAAAATCGCATTAAACTGAACGCGCCTTTTTAACAAAAATTTTCCAATTTTTATTTGATAGTAAAAGTAATTTCTTTTTTAAAAAGAAATAATCCCCAAAAAAGATAATTGTGAAATAAATTGATTTAACAGAGGCTGTTTGGGCTTTTTTTTTTATAAAAAAAGGGTTTGTGTTTAAATTTAATTTAAAATAATGGAAAAGTTGGTTCCGCTTTCACTGTAATTTTTTTTATTTTTTACAAATTCAAATTTTAAGTTTTTTTTGTAATTCACCCGCGGTGAATATTTTGAGGATTTTGTGTGAAATGTACCCATTTTGATGCTTTTTAAGGAAGCAAGAAAAATATTTACCCCGAAATTGCATCAAATGTTTACATTTTTGATGTAAAATAAATAAAATGTTGCTTTGCCCGCTTTTAACAATTAAATTGGGGGGAAATATTCTACCTGTACACTCTTCCTTGTTTTGTAAATTTCATTTCTTCATAAATGTCTCAATAATAAAATGCAGTTGAAACTACAAACTTGATGTGTTTTCATTTACCTCCGACACATACATAAAAACGCCCCTTTTGCTTTTCCTTGAACTACTACACAAAGTTTCTTTTCATATTCCACTATACGCTCTCATGTGGAGCCTCTGGAATCCACAAACTGCCTCCAGGCCCAAGCCATCGGCCGCCAGCTCCCTGCGCACCCTCCCAGGTCAAGGTCCACTCCCCGCAGCTACTCCGACGCAAAACTGCCGACGAATTGTCAACAGTGGACCCCACCGGGCGAGCCTGAGATGTCCTGGATAGGGGGGGGAAAATAGGGCAAGCTATGGGTTAACGGCTCTCGGGAGGCTGCGTAGATAATGGCCTAGCCCCGCCGAAACTCCGGTCGCCGGAGGACAGTAGATACAAGGGTTGTGTGTCCGTTGCTCACCTCTGTGTTCTTCCAAAGTCCGACCACGCCACACCTAAAATTTTCTCTAAGAGAAGAACAGGTGTGATGCAGGAGTTATAAAGGCGGCATTTTGTGTTTTAACCGAGTAAATATCCGAACTCCAGACAGGCTTTCATACTGTTGAATGCGGCCGCCCGCTACTCCCCAAGCCGCACTCCCAGTTCTTTCTGAATCTCTGCCGTTTTCTAGTCATGTCGCGCTCCCAAGTATTTGATAGCTCTCGACCCCCTTTCGATGACTTGTCCCGGACAAAGCAGGGGGATCTGGGCATTCTTGACACGAGCTGTTACACATGCATGGGTTTTACCAATGTTGATTTTTAAACCCATGCACGTGGAGTGCCAATTAAGCATATTATCAACAATAATTTGAAGGCCCCCCGACTGATTCGTCAATAAGGACGGCGTCATCAGCGTACTTCCAGTCGCAGAGCTTTTGGGAGAGGGAGATGGATATTCCTCGGTCTGGCGGAATTGACATCCAACTAAAAATACGTCGGCTTAACTATATCTAGGAGCGGGCCATGTTGGAAAATCCCATTGAATTAAATTTACTAGAATGACTAATTCAAAGAGAGCTGTCAAAATTTTATGCTCCATTTGTATTTTGCAGTGAAAAAAAGACAACTACCTATAATAATTTATCTATCTTCCCACTAACTATCTAATTTATTTCTTTATTTATATTTTAATGATGTGCACACAGTGCTATGTCTGGTACAATGAACTAAGAATTTTCAATTTGAGGTAACATGTACAACATAACACCAATTACGTGGACAACACAATGTACAAGACAAATTTCTGAAGACGTGAAGTGAGCAAACAGTGGTTATGTCATGTGTATGTGTGTGGAGTGTGGTATATGTGTTGGGAAATCTGAATATTTAAACGCTAATACATTTTAATCATTTTGTTTCTCTCTAACAAGTTGAGATAAATCTTGACATGACAAGGAACCAATTCATGTAAAATAAATATCATTTTAAAATCTACCATACTAATTTTTTGTTGTCTATTCCTATGCATTCTTATAATTTATATTCCTGACTTAGCACAATGTATGTGATAATCTGAATCTCAGAATTCTTCAGAATCTTCATTTCTTGCTCTCTCTCATTTCAATTTGTCAACTTCGGAAGGAGTTTACGTAAAATAAAAAAGGAATTTAAAAAATGGTAACCATTTTATTGAATGAACATTATATAATATCAGTACACATCATGACAGGTTAACAGAACTTTACTGATCTTTGGTCTACGTATATATACAAACCTTATATACGTAATAAATAATATATCCACATTAATTTATAACTTATACACTTCACAGATCATTTCAAAATACATAGATTTCTATATTTATACATGAAATTGAATGTTGCCATATATTTTATTAAGATTTTTTTAGCAAATAAATTTGCAAAGTTTAAATACAAAATTGAGATTTTTAAGATTGTAAATGACTGCGAATACTTTATTAAATACTCGTGCAAACATTTGATCACATTTCTGCAGCCTGCAAAACAGGATTGTTAAATTATTGGGTAAGTTCTACATTTTCTACCTTTTCCTGATCAAAATAGCACCTATTTTTTCTAGTGATAACTTAACACTAATATGTCACTATTTGGAAAATATTTGTCCATATTACATTATAATAATTCTTACAATCCAGACAATTTAAACAACCTTAAATTATGTAATTCGGAATAAAATTGTAATTTCGAAATTTTGGCACATTCAGAAACGTACAAAAAAAAATCAGTTAAGTAATAAGACTTGTTCATTAATCTATTTAAATAGTTACTAATTGAACAAAGTTCTTAAAATTCTTCGAAATATTTTTGGAATTCATTTTGTTATTTTGTAAAAAACATAAAAAAAACTAAATTAATAACAAAAAATAAGAAATAATTAATATTTTACTATGAAATTTATATATGAATTAATAATATAGTTACTAGTAATTTTTAGTCCATACTGATTTTTTTATAATAAAACTTTTAAAAATTTTCTTTAAAATATGTTTTTATACAAATGACTTCGTTCCACACTTTATGGTAACATTAATTTAAAAAATTACTTATTAAAAATCAAAAGTAAAAATAATTAAAATAAAATATATTATGGTACTTAATGACATATTTATGTCATATTAAATATTTTCTTAATTTGATTTGTACAAGGTAATAAAATTGTTTAAAGTCTCGCCGACTCTTAATAATAATGATTATAAATGCTGTTATTGTGTTACTAACTAATTTTTTACAAATTTCGTAATATTATAATATATTCTTTATGCTATTTAAAGATTTTATATTGCTTTATTGCTCAAATTTTTTTTTATTTTAATTCATTATATGTAAATGAACCTTGCGGTCCCAAGACACTTTAATCAGATTTTGAATAGCCATTCTAAATAAAAAAATATACATACAGGGTGTAACAAAACTCGATGTACAAGCAGGAAACTAGTGAATCTACATCATATTTGGAGACGATTTTGTAGAATAATTTTTTTTTTGATTTCACCCTTAGTTTTCGAGAAAATTGAGTGCGAAGTAGATTTTTTTTTTCGATTTTATTTGCAAAATATTGTTATCAAATATAATGTATTTAGTCAAATTAATACTATCCACCTTTCTTTAAAACAAAATTTAAAAACGCATTTTAATAATAATTTGAGCAATTTTACTTAATCTGCCATACTTAATGAAAACATTGTGTGAGAAAAAAAATTAAATTTTTAAGCTCTGTTTAAAAACTCATATTACACAATCGTCTCCAAATACGACGTAGATTCACCAGTTTTCGGGTTGTACTACGAGTTTTGTTACACCCTGTATAATTACAAACATTATACACAAAATTTCGGTGTATTGATTGGCCAATCCAGATAATTGAGAATAGTCTATAAACCTAAAACTAAATACAACTATGATTATTGTTTCTATAATGCCACATCTCTATACTTAGTCAAATCATCAGACTCATTCCCCATGGACGTCTTACTGGAACCGTTATCTACTGTCCATATATTGCCTTCTGCACACCAAACTATCGGGCCCATACATCATCGGCCCGTAATACACACTCTCTCGGGATACGGCAAGGTTAAAAGGATCGTGTTTTATGTCTTCAAACGACCTAAGAGGCAGAAGATTATTCCCATAACGCGCTATACATATTCCTGTTATTAACTTCATGCAAAGTCTGCAGGTCTAAGAGAGATCCGGGTCTTTCGTTCCTGTTTTTTTCTACAGCGTCGGTCTAAGCTCCGAGTGTAGTGAGGGAATACATAACCGGGGGGGATGGTGGTGAGGTAGAGTGGGGGTGGGCGGGGAACGGGGAGATCTTCCATCGAGGGGTGCCAGTATTTGGACATCTTGCCTGAGAAATCGGGCGGGGCTTTCTGGATGAACTCGTCGCGTAGATCCGGCATGGAGTGGGCAAATTTACCTGAAAATAAAGCCATGTTAATACATTTTCGCCGTGGAGGTAATGCCAAAACTGTGTTTATTCTCAGACAAGGCTATCTCACACAAAAGCGTGCCAATGCCTCTCTATCAGAATAATCTACTGTGACTGAACCACAGATTATAAAGGGTTAATTTTTAGTCAGTTACAAAAAAAAACCCTGAATTTAGTATCGTTAAAAGAGCCCATTTCAATTAAAAACTTGTACTTTTTATTATTTTTATTTCTAATAATTTTTACAAATTACGCACACCCTACTCACAGCTGGTCATTTGAGTTCATGCGCGGCGCGGGGACGGACGAACGCTCCGCCTAGGGTGACCAAGTCTTCTACTGTTTCTGTGGAATCATTTGGGTGCACTTTTCTTTTTTTTTATTTGAGAAAGTACATGTTTTTTTATTGAAATGGGTTCTATTAACGATACTGAATTCAGGGTTTTTTTTTAACTGACTAAAAATTTACCCTGTATATACTAGTAAAACAGCCAGCAAACACGCAGATGTGATATAGTTTTGGTTATTATGCCGTGTTAATTAGCTTTGTATTTCCGATGTTTTTGAGCACATTTCAGTATCGGCAACAGTGACACGACACAATAAACCAGAAAAACTTTATCTGTATTCGAGAGGCCGTGAAAACCTACCAATTTTGAAATGATACATGTTTAACGATTGAATTTTCAGATGAATAATGCAAGATAAGTGTTTGAAATATACTTTGTACTTACTTTGTTCTTTGATCATTCCATAGTTAGTGTAAGCGAAGAGAGAGGGAGCATCCACAATATCCGTCCCTGGAACGAAGGAACTTGCGTTGAACTCACTTTCCGTTAGTGAGGGCTGCAAGTTGTTCACAATCTTCCCCATACTAGAATATATACACAATATTTATTTAAATTATTTACAGTCTAAACCTAAGATAACACTAACTTAACCTAATTCGTAACATAAAATCAAGTATACGCACTAATCAACCATCTCCCTAAGCATATGAAAGGATACAATCGATGAATTGTCTATATGTACACTGTACACGCAAAAACATTTTTACAAAGCAATGTCTCATTGCTAATGTCTAAAAAGCAAGTGAATTGAAGAATTCCGACTTGCATTCTTACCACTTCTGGGTATGTACAACAATGCATGGGATCTCGCTCTGAGGTAATAATTAGGAAAATGGCTGCCGACCGCCACATTCCTATCTAAAAATCATTTTACTATCCCTTTCCTACATCGCAATATTCTTTTTCTTCTTTCGCCACGTTCGCTCCTATGTGGAGCATGTGGACATCACTAGATCCCTCCAGGAGACCCTGTCACCAGCCAGCTCTCTCGCCTCCTCCCACGTCAGGCCCGCATCTATCAGCTCCGACGAATACATCCGAAGGATGGTCATCGACGGTCTGCCAGGACGGCGGAATCCTGCAGGCGTAAAGAAGAGGCAGCTCGGGTTCAGGCTCTCCCGAGGCATCCGCAGTACATGCCCTAGCCAGGTCCAACGACTTCAGTTATTGGAGTCGCTGAAGTTAGGGAACAGACGCAGCAAACTCCAAAAACATCGTAATATAAAAGTTAAAAAAATCCTGTTTCATGAAACATTTCTGAGATCTCCCAAAAGGTGATTTTTTTCAGTTAGTGCAGTGTATTCATGGTACGATATGATATACAAATCGGTAAGTGAGTAAATAATCTCACCTATTGACTAGAGACCCTGAGAGTATATTAATATAATCTCACCTGTTGATGGAATGTTTCACCATGGCACTCTCTATAAGCTTGGTAGCGTAGTACGACTGTATGATGACTATCCCAACTACTATGGCCAGCAGTCTCACCAGGTAGAATATTAGCTCTGTCATGCCGTATATAGACTGGAGACCCTGAGAGTAAAAACAAAAAAGGTATATTTTAATTTTTAGAATTTTGTAATTTTACCACTTATTGGCCGTAGAAATTAAGCAGACATAGGAGTGCTTTTTTTATAAAACTACGTAAATTGATGTCCTTTACCCTAAATGCATTAATGCCCAATATAAGCGGCAACAAGTACTACTACTATCTCGCAATGGTGCATAGGACCTGGATGATGCACGGGAACTGGCGGCCGATCGCTTGCTTGGAGGCAATTTGTGGAATCCATATGCTCCAGCGGATATGGTATGATGATGATGATAATGAGGAATGGTGCATAGGACACTGCAGGTCCACCAAGTGCGAGGAATAAGTGACAATAATTACTAAATATAAATTATTTAAATCAACAAACGCAAGTAAACAAGTCGAAACTAACACCTGGCTCAATTTTCTCAAAAAATTGTATGAAATAGTGGAAAAATTAATTTATTGAATAGAATTATTGACTGTTTTCAGTAAGTACCTATTTATTTTCCAGCTTTAAAAATATTTAAGGGTTGAAAAACTCTCTCGGGTGGCTTTTGGAAAGCTAAATTCCACATTCCGAAGCTCCACTCAAGACTCGAGTATTCAACCAATGCATTCTGCCCGTCCTTACTTATGGCGAGGAAACAATGACTCTGACCAAGCAATCCTCCCATAAGTTGCAAGTTGCACAGAGGTGAATGGAGAGGATTATGCTTGGAATAACATTAAGAGACCGAAACAGGAACGATTGGATCCGACGCCAGACAAAGGTCTGCGACGTGGTGGAGCGAATTGCTTTGTTGAAGTGGAAATGGGCCGGTCACATAGCCAGAATGACGGACGACAGATGGACGAAACGCGTTCTGGTGTGTAGACCGAGGAACCAGAGACCTCAAGGACGTCCACCGATGAGATGGGGTGGACGACATCAGGAAGTCTGCTTGAAGACAGTGGGATGGGGACGGTGCAGGATCGGGAGGAGTGGAGACGGCAGGGGGAGGCCTATGTCCAGCAGTGGACCTCAACGGGCTGAGACGATGATGAAGGGTTGAAATGCTTTGCATCACAAAACAAGCCTCATTTTTAGAGGGCTACTGATCAGGCCAGAGGATGTAAGAGAGTTCGCCTGCAAACAAATACCCCGGTCCATTAAGAACCTCGACTTGGAGGGGTAAACGTACTAATTGATGGGATAGCTCAACCTTATGAAGCATGAGAAATTGCATGCTCTTAAGACAAAGGCTCAGAAAGTGAGAACTAATTTATCAGTCACAATAGGTCTGTCCAAGTCGCAGGGATATCAACATCTCGCTTAGCCCTGACCACTGCCATAAGATTGATTATGAATGATATTTACCCAGTATCCAATGCTCATGTAGAACACAAAACAGCACTCAGGAATCAGTATCAGGATCACGGCTATCAACCAGCCCAGGATACACCGAAGGGCATCCTACAAACAACAAAAGGAACACATCAAATTGATATTTCAATTCAGGGTTAAGAAATACATTTTGTACAAATACAAATATTGTATTTATTATGCTTGCAGGTTTCTTTTTCACAAAAATAGAACTAAAAACATCGTGATATTTTAGTTTTAATTTGAAGAGATTACATTAATTAAAAGTTTGCAAAAATTTTAGACATGCAAAGAAGTCAAGAGTGGATTTTCCTTCATTGCCAATCGATATTGTGTTGGGATCAGGCAAGATCAATCTGGTGAGGACCAAAGAGATATTCTCTGCATCTGCCTGCTGATCATGTCTGCCATCCTAGATTATATCCTGCCATCATTGTGCGGATCACATTCATAACCTACGCTGCATTCTGCAAGAGAGCCAGGAATTAAATTCTTCTTTGGCTCTCTGCTTCGTGGATAATGAGAAAGCTTTTGATAGCCCGCACAGACCAACACTCTGGAAAATACTAGAAGCATATGGGGTGCCTTCGAAACTGATCGGACTAATCAAAGCCCTTCACACTGATAGCGAATGCCGAGTAAGAATTGACGATGTTGTCTCAGATTGGTTTGAGGTCACCACCGGAGTGCGACAGGGTTGCATCCTTGCCCCATTTCTGTTTATAATCCTCATGGATTTTATCCTGAGGATGTCAATTCCGCCAGACCGAGGAATATCCATCTCCCCCTCCCAAAAGCTCTGCGACCTGGAGTACGCTGATGACGCCGTCCTTATTGACGAATCAGTCGGGGGCCTTCAAATTATTGTTGATAGGCTTATTAATTGGCACTCCACGTGCATGGGTTTAAAAATCAACATTGGTAAAACCCATGTCATGTGTAACAACTCGTGTCAAGATGCCCAGATCCCCCTGGCTTTGTCGGGACAAGTCATCGAAAGGGTCGAGAGCTTCAAATACCTGGGAGCGTACATGACAGAAAACGGCAGAGTTCAGAAAGAACTGGGAGTGCGGCTTGGAGTAGCGGGCGCCGCATTCAACAAGAATATGAAAGCTGTCTGGAGATCGGATATTTACTCGGTTAAAACAAAATGCCGCCTTTATAACTCCTGCATCACACCTGTTCTTCTCTATGGCTGCGAATCGTGGCACCTAACAAGGGCCCAAGACAGCAGACTTCTGAGTGTTGAGAATGGGTGTCTTAGAAGAATTTTAGGTGTGCGGTGGTTTGACTTTGTAAGGAACACAGAGGTGAGGCAACGGACACAGCAACCCTTGGTATCTACTGTCATCCGGCGAAGGCGTTTCGGCTGGCTAGGCCATATACTACGTATGCCTCCGAGAGCCTTAACCATGCTTGCCTATTTTACAAGGCATCAGGTTCTCGGCGTCCCGGTCGTCCACTGTTGACAATTCGTCGGCAGTTTGCGTCAGAGCTGCGGGACGTGGACTTGACTTGGGAGGATGCGCGGGAGCTGGCGGCCGATCGCTTGGCCTGGAGGCAGTTTGTGGATTCCGTATGCTCCGCATAGGGAGCGGATATGGTATAATGAATAATGAATCATGAAGAAGGCAGACTATGGATGGACATCAACTGTCTTTCAATCAACTTGAAGAGTGCTCGGCATTTTTTATCTATGTTTTTATCGTATAATATTATACCACCTGTTGTACAGTGTTTTATTACACAATGAAAGCCCCACCCTTTCCCTAGACTGCTTTAAAGACTATTGAGTCTTTTTTCAGTCCAGCCAACTCTACGATTTTTTCAACAAGCTAAACCGCGATTTTAAGATTGTTAGTGTGATAAAAATACGGATGAATTTACGATTATGTACGCGAACAAATGCTTTCATTGTACCCCTACCACCGTCTCGGCTTATGTATATAATTGTCATTGTTTCCATCACCCAAACCAACCAGAGTCGGCCCAAATTAACAGTGGCAGGGATGTTAGTTTCTACCCCGATCATTATTTATTAGTAATTACAACCACCCGTGTGGAGACCAGTATCCCGCCTCGCCAGGCCTCCCATCCCAGACATCCACCCGTGCATCCGCGGTCAGGGTCTCAATGGAGGGGGGATTAGGGAAAAGAGGGGAGGGGACAGAACGCATGTGTGCATCTCACACCATCATCCTATCATCCTATCTGGCAGACACTATTTCATACGTCCCCTGCCGTACCTTATCACAATACCTATCCAAAGACCATCCTATCCTTACAAAAGACACAATACAGCCGAGTTGAGGGATGGGATATATTTTGAGACCTCCACGCACGCACACACAAACAGCCCGGGACGGGCCGCCCGTGCAAAGGCACACCAAGTCTCCCCCGGGGACTACCCCACTAAGCAATCTATTAGTTCTAGATACTTCCTTTACTTCCAGTGTTTTATTGTACTTAGTTACCGTGGCCATATATTTTTATGGAATTATGTATTGTAGTATAATAGTTACCGTGGCCAGTCCGTGTATAAGGACCGCCGTGGCAGCTGTGACTCCGAGATAGCAGACGGCGAGGAAGTACGCCGGTGGGGGAAGGCCGACTTCTGACTCCAGGATCCATAGCAGCTCGTAGGCGAAAGCTATTGTGTACGCAATCTGCAAGGCAAAAGAAAAATAATGTTAGGGCAATTAAATGCGGGCTTTTATTGGAGTAAGGATGAGTTATTACATTTCAAATTTATTTTCAAAAGAAGATTTTTTGTTTACAAAGTAGGTAATACAATAAAAAACACATATACATTAAAATAAATAAACAAAAATCCCACCAAGGCATAGCCTGTTTGTGGGTATACTGTGAAGTCAAACAGTATGCACGTGGCAAAAGAGAAAAATAAAGTCATGTAAAAATGGAAAAATAACAGATAATGTAAACAATATAGTTAAATAAAAGAATACAAGATATTGGTATCTTTATACCGGAAGGAGAAGAAGGGAAATAATTATAATATATTAAATAAAAAATGACGTAGATTATGTTATTGTTATGGTATTTATAGTAAGAATGATTCTACCTTTATACTATGTATCCAACTTTGTGTTAATTTTTTAAAAGATGAAAAATTTGGAAAATTTTACAATTCCATTTTATTGACACTTAAAAAAGAAAAAACTGGGGGCAATAAAATTAAACTGAGGGTCAATAAAATGTGCATGTCTTCTAGCAGCAAGTCGGATTTCTTGTGGACTTCTAGCACTCGGATTCTTCTTTGACTAGACCTATTTGAGCTTCTAGCAAAAAAGTTTTGGTGCCTAAATACAGAATTTAAGCATTGCAATAAATATATTCGTCTTATATCCATTAGATTGGAGGGAGGGGAAGGTTCTCTCTTTATGGAGCATTATTTTGATAATTAATTTAGAATTTGAATCGTCTTAAACTATGGTGTACTAACTCACTTTTTGCTGATGAAGAGTTGCACGGCAGAGAACACACTTCCCTCTGGTTCACTTAAATTACGATATGGTAATATATAAATATATATACGTGAGTTAGGACACTATGGTTGAACATTATCCATTTGACTGTCTTTAGATTCTGAAATATCAGTCTTAGCTTATATATTAGTTTAGCTTAGTCTTTGTATATTATGTTAAAGAAGTGTGCTATCCACCATCAGAGAAGGAACAAGGAATAAACTCATGACTCATGGCAGAAAACATCCGTTGAACTAAATGCGCAAGTAACATTATTTGCTCAGTATATCATAATACAAAAAAAAATACATTATACTTTCAAAACGTTTCTTTGTAGGTATTTACTACACGCAAGGCCATTCAATTATCAACTTTGTTCAAACGTCTAAATCTATTTACTAGCTAGCAGTCAGTCATTATATTGTCAATATTACAGACATGCAGCTTCATGCAATCAACTACTCAAATTCAATCTGCATAAATAAATTTATTACAATGAAAGTGAATAGATTCTAGTTGAATTATAATGTGATTTTTATACGGCACGTGAAAAATATTTCTTACTTTGGTAAGAATCTCTAATAACTATTATGTATTTATTGACAAACTTATTACAATACAAATTAGAATAGGTGGAAAAAATAATATTATATTCTTAGTGGCCACTTAACCCTCCGATGGTCGTAATAATATACCAGAGCTATCCTTAGCATTATAAGTAATGTGAATATAATTTTTACATTGCATTGTGTATTAAATTATTACATTTATCAATGATGTAGGTAGGTCGCGAGTCGCAAATTAACGGTTATTCTTGACAACCATTTTGTGTAGGTTACCTGTTTTGAATACTAAACGATTCCTACAAGTTAGTAATAATATATAATATTACGGCCAGCTTTGACGAAGTTCAATACACTCGGCCATCTTGCATTGGGTGTAGGTATGTAGATACCGTGGGCAGTTGGCATACAGGATTGAATGTCGAGCAAATTATTAATTGGTTTGTAGTGGATAAGGAATTGCATAATGATAACGGCAAATTCCAGTTGCAACCTGAAATCTATACGTCCGTTATAATAAGGTGGGAGAAAGAATGAAACGAAATATGAAACTAGAATCAAAAGTAAACAATTATTTGAACTACCTAAAATGACAACTTCTTTTGGACAGAAAAGCCACGTCTTCTTATCTCCAAAAATATAATTTTTGAAATAGCTTAATAGTTAACTATGTTATTAGGCTCGGTTCTTAGACACATAATAATTGTTGAAATGAGGGAATCCACTGTTTTCTAAAGTATTTTTTTTCTATAAACTTACTATTTAACTAAACAAAAAAAATATATTTAATATTTTTTTATAAGTTATTGATGAAGATACGATTTTTAAAGTTGCACATTTCAAATACCGCGCTAAATACCAACTATGTACTAACTGCGTCATTTTTGCAGGAGTGACGTCATAAAACGGGTTGTTTAAGGCCATGGTATTTCTCCAGCCAGTAACAAAACTGCCAAAAATCTATGCAAACTGACGCGGGAAGCCCCGATAAAATATACCGTCGACTCAACTGTCATATACTGTTAACAGCTGTTCTAGAGAGACTGAATGGCGGCCATCTTTTTTTGCAATAGAAGCTTGTATGTATATTGTATTCCATATTAAAATGCCATGGAACGCGGCTACGGGGGTTTAAAAACGGAAACCGGAACACACTACTTAGATACAAGGAGTGACGTCATTGTTTAAGATTTTGAAATGACTGCTATTTTCAACATTTTTTATTAATTTTTGCGTGCGTTTTTGGGATATTTCATCCCACTTCAAAAATTTTAAATATTCGCGTCTACACGAAAGCATTTTTAAAATTCAATTCCGGCTAGCAGTGGATTTCCTCATTCTAGTAATACCTATCACACCTCGATCTAGGCTTAGTACCTAGCGATAGATAAAGACATAATCCATAGATATTCATATAATTATTTTGTTTTGCACGAAGCCTTCATAGAACCTGTTGAGTATTCTCTTATTTCCACAAACCCTTTGAACTCTATTTATTTCACACTGAAAATTGAAGGCATTCGCATAAATAACTATTTTATCACCTGATTAATTTTTACAACATTTTGGGTGTGTTGTGTGCAACTTGTACACAAATTTGGATTTATCCCAAGACGGGAGTAGGTATATATTTCATTTCATTTTAACCAAAATAAAGTAATTTGCTAATAAATACTTGATTTCAATATCAATGCATAGATGGAGCTAGTAACGCGCTGGTGAATGGTTTTCGATTTGTAGCATATATACAAAATCAAAAATGTTACCTGGTGTGGATATTCGCTAATAACCGGAATGGGGAATGTTGTAGTACGTAAAGTGGCCACTTAACCCAGCCAATGACTGGTTATAAGCCCTGTAAACGCTCGAATATCCACTTTCATTTGGGAAAAATTCTTCTTCATCTCTGTAGGGATATAAAAATAAAATATATACCTACTCCCGTCTTGGGATAAATCTAGATTTGTGTACAAGTATTTGAACACGACCCAAAATGTTGCTTAAGTAAATGGTTTTTATAAGCATTTTTCGTGATACCGTATTTTTTTGGGAGTTGGATTCTAAAAAAAACCTTAATTTGTTATTTCACGCTAAACAAATGATCTTTTGGTGATAATTAAAATCCCCGTACAACAACATTTTTGATCATTGTGTTTTATATCGTTCGAATTGTAAAACTATACTTTGAATATTTATAACGTTTTAAAGGATATTCATGCTATCGGGAACAACCCAATTCTCCTAAGCTTCCTATCCTTCCTTCTAGATGTCCTTCATATCCACGAATATGATTTAAAATTTCCTTCCTTTTTTATTTCCCTTGCTACTTAACACTGGCAAAACACCTAAAAGGTGATACGCCTTAATATATATTTTTTAATTGTACCTCGCTTAGAAAATTCCGTGTTGGATTGAATTTATTTACAAAATTATATTTCATAATTAACGAAGTAAATATAAATACCGCCGTTTTTGTAGTAATGTGACCACATTCCTATGTAAATGAACAATGATGAGTACCCTCACGAAATATGTGTCGCCTTACCTTACCACACACCACACCTCCAACCTTCAAACACTTCGCTGCTCAGCCAGCGGGCTGCCATGGCGTAGTCTTCAGATACAGAATCATCGATGATTGTCGACGTGCTAAGCATTTGACCGATCACAATAAACATACGTTCATACCACGGTCGCGTTGCAAGCACCATAGATGAAAGGCATACTTTGACAAATGTTCCGTTTTATTGCTTTCTCAAATTTGAAAGCAAATAAATGGCATGATTAATTGTGCACAAACAATTAAAACTCTATAAAAAACTGAATTATTTTACTTTACTTACAGTTTTGCCGATCGATAAATTTGAACGCATGTTCCATTGTGATCGCGAAAAAACGTTAAACATCCATTTGCTCAATCACAGATAACTATCGACGTAGTTTTTTAAAACCGTGCTAACCACGTGCTAGCCCTAACGATTTGATCGATCACAGTGACATTCGTTCGATACCGTGGTATCGATAGCCGAGCAATAGCGATCTGAGCCGAGCGGGGCCGATTCACGCGATAACGCGCGGCCTTACGTCAAACGTTAATCAACGCGCTTGTCGGATTTTTTATTATGTCGACTGCTTTTCTCAATATTTGGCTAAATTATAATAAAGATTGAATGAATATATGTGCGAATAAGATATATCTCGGGAAATGGCTCGCGGCTAGTATGCGCTCGTTTAATAATCCCGATCGATAACTTTTAACGTAGGGTTCCATTGTGATCGCGAAATAGCGTTAACATCATGGTTCTAAGAAATCGTTATCACGTCGCTTATTACAGTCGTTGCTCGTGTGATTGATGATCTAGCAAATGGTGGAAATCGTTATCACGTCGCCCTTATTAGCACGTTCGATAGTCCATCTGTGATTGAACTACAAGATGGTGAGCGTTTATGCATGAAAATTTTACGCTTATTATCCAATGATATTAATTGTCGATAGATGTAGCTATTTTATTTCTCCCTTGTCATGTCCAGATTTAGACAATTGTCTCAATTTCAACTTGTTAGATGGTACTGACAGAATGATTTAAATGTATTAGATAGTGGAAGATAGATATAGTTGTCATTGTTTCACTTGTCAAAATTACAAATGGACATAACATTTCCATTTTTGAAAAAGCATTTAATTTTTGATCAAATAAAATTAAATATACACTACTCCCGTCGTGGGATAAATCCAGATTTGTGTACAAGTATTTAAACACACCCAAAATGTTTTAAAAATAAATCAGTTGATAAAATAATCATTTTTGCTAATGCCTTGCAATTTTCAGTGTGAAATTAAAGAGAGTTCAATGGGTTTATGGAAATTAAAAAATTGACATACATTGAGGTAGATGTTGGCGTTTAATGCACCAAAACAAAAATAATTGTCTTGTATATCTATGGGCTTTTTTAAAACTTCCCTTATATCGTCACTTTAATTCAAAGGTGCTACATATTATGCAAAATCTTGATTTTTCAGGAGAGCGTTTTTAAGTTTTTGTAATGTTATTTAATTTGAATTCTATGAAAGTTACATTCTGACCTTAATTGACCGATCAAAACTGTCTTCTGCTACTCCCCACGCTCGTTTTGTCGAAAAGTTAAAACTGTTAAACATCGCCCTACTAATTCCACCCAAAAACATCTTTTTTAGAGGTGTAACACTTTACACAGAAAAAAATAGATTAAAAATAATTACGAATTTTTTAGTGTAAAAAACAACCCCCCCCCCCCCCCCCCCCCCCCCCCCCCCCCCACGAATTTTTGCAGATGTAACACTCTTGCATTGAAGCGACGATATATTAACTTATTTTCCGTTTAGATTATAACAATACCTACTTATTGTTTCCGCAGCACCTACCTACCAGGAGCTCAAATCACAGATAACTATCGACGTAGTTAAAAACGTGCTAACCACGTGCTAACGCTAACGATTTGACCCGATCACAATGAACATTACGTCTCACTCACGTTCGCCGAAGCCGAGCAATTGCCGATCTGAGCCGAGCGGAGCCGAGCGGAGACCGATGCACGCGATATCGCGGCCGTACGTCAAACGTCAAATCAACGCGCGTGTCGGATTGTTTATTATGTCGACTGCTTTTCTCAATATTTGGCTTGCCGAAAACCGGCTAAATGCAATACGGCACTCGAGAAAGATTGAATGAAGATATGTGCGAAGAAGATATATCTCGGGAAATGGCTCGCGACTAGAAGCGCTCGTTTAATAATCCCGATCGATAACTTTTAACGCGTGTTCCATTGTGATCGCGAAAACGTTAACATCCATGGGTAAGAAATCGTTTATCACGTCGCTTATTACCGAGTCGATAGTGATCTGTGATCGAGCAACAGGAACGAAGTATCACATTCCATCACGCGACAGTTTGATAAGAGGACGTGATGTAACTGAATATAAAAAGTAAAACTGCGCGAGATCTCAGCCAACTAAAGTAGCTTAATTATATTTCTCGCAAAATGTCGCCTAATTGGATGAAACCAAGAGTTGGAACAATAGGAACAATGTAATCGTTTGAGCATTCGTAATGTGGTCGGTTTGGTTACAAATTTAACAATTTCGTCTGCTGAACTCTTAAGCCCACTTTATACGGGACAGAAAACTGTACAGGGGCCCGTATAAAGCGAAAACTGTAAAAATGATACATCATGATTTTTATATGGCATGTTATGAGATATTTTGTAAACTCTAAATGATATGTTTGCGAAATAAATATTTAAAGAAATAGATCATTCATTAATTGATTAATGACGATAAACAAAATTGGGTGTAATTTTTCAGCAAATAATGAAGAATTGGGCCTTTTCTTTTTTCAATTTCTAAGTATGTACCTACTTTATTTTAAGAGCTGGGTGCGCCTCGGTGGGCAATCTGCGGCCGGTTTCCTCCTTACAATTAGAGTCCATGATTTTCTCCCTGGAATGTACGCGCTTGACATTAGAACATTGGTATTATGTCATGTGATGACCGAGCTTGTGAGTAGGGTGTGCGTATATTTGTACAAAGTTATTAGAATAAAAATAATAATTCGTAAAAATAAAAAGTACCATGTTTATATTGAAATGGGTTCTATTAACGAAACTGAATTCAGGTTTATTTTGTTAACTGACTAAAAATTAACCCTGTATATTTCAAATATATTCATTGTTACCTCCATTTCCTAATCAAATTCTACAGAGAAAATTTGAGGACTATGATCTGTACGGAAGAAACGATCGCGCGGTCTCGTGACAGCTTCAAAGAGAATAGTTTTATTTCTTTAGTGATTTTCTCAAAATGTTACACACACGACTACATCACACATTTCCCAACACCGCTAAATGCGTTTGAATGGAAAATGCGTCTGAAATAGATGTTAGTATCATATTGGAAAACACCTGTTTTTAGTTTTCTTAATATTGATTGTAAGACAAGTAGTTGAATCATTGAATAAATGTTGTCTAACCCTGTACAATTTTCCTTGTATTAAGTGCTGCATGTGTAGAGAGTTTGGCAACCTCCGAATAATACTCTGCAAATTAGTTTATTTACATGACAAGAATGATTATTTTTACAGGAGTATTTTCATCATTCGATTCACGAGAATAGAGGTTACCCTAAAAATAACACTTTGCTTACCTGCCTTCTAAGATAATTAACTATTTAATGAATGCTAGAGGGAGGATTACAGAGTGGGGGGGGGGAGTGGGGGCTGGGCCGACTCTCATTCAGATGAACATAGACGAATAAGTTATTACTAATTAATTAACACGTATCCCTTATCCGCACCCAATGGTGTCAGTAGGGCACTGCATCCGGTACCCACACCGAGTGCAGTTATCTTGTCATTTTTTACGCCAAGTTAAGGATGATCAGTCATAACGCTTACAGTACCACTCCAAGGTATCACCTATGAATTATTATTAATAACTAACCATCACGCATTTCCCCGTAGGGGTAGGCAGGAGAGGATAGAAACGCCATACCACTCTGTACCCTGGTCAGCACTTCCTATGCTTCCTCTACATTTACATCATATCTCTCATGCACATACGCCGAATTATTCCTGTACTGTTCACATGACCACATTTCCAAGTACTTGACGTACTGGTCAAGCATGTTCTTTTAGACGGCCTTCCGCGGATTCTACATCCAGGCACACATAAGCATTTTAACTTTAAATCTTTTCATAAATGATTCGCTCCATTATTAAAGATTTTTACTAAAGCGCGTATCTGGAAATAAAAACTATAATGATTGTATCTCGCTTATTAATTGCTCGATTTACGAACGGATTTGCACTGATAGTTTTGTGCCTTCTCCGCTTTATTTTTGTGCATTCAACAGAAAATTCATTTTGGTTTACAAGCCATTGTTTGTCCGTCTTTCAACGATTGAATACAATAATAGAAAACTGTTCCAAACTGTACCGGAATTGATCGTTTTCGCTGTTGTGGTATTGTACTTTTTACGAAGAACGGTGACCGTTAATTAATTCGATATAAACGTAATGAAAAATACTTTTCCCAGTATGAAATTACAAATGAGCTCATTTATCTGTTAGCTGAACCGACTAAACTCTAAAATTGTATGTAAAACAAAAACATGCTATTTCTAACTTCAACATTTAAGAAAAAACTACCTGCATTTATGATTATGAAATATTGGAACCATAATTTTAAGAATAAAATTGTTTTGATTTGACCCATGGTTTTACGAGAAATTCTTGAGTAAGAAGTTGATTTTTTTTTAAAAATAATTTATGCAAATTGTTATCAAATTCACGCACCTATTGGGGATACTCACTTTAAGAAGTAAATTTTATGAGGACTAGGTCCATTATGTAAATCCAATAGATAATAGGTTATGAAATTTATACAGTAGGTTAAGATTAAGTTGGGTTTAATAAAACAATTTAAGATCAAATAGCTATTAAAAAGCAATATCCTTTATAATAGGTTATGAAATTTATACAGTAGTTTAATGATAGGTTAGGTTAAATAAAAATAATTTAAAATCAAATAGCTTATAAAAGCAAAATTTAATACAGTAAGGTTTTTACGATTTTTTAAATCCAACCAATCACAGCTTTGCCCCATTGTCTATGCTGCTACTTTAAAATCAGGAGTTAAAAATTTTGTGGAATTTTGACAGGCTTAACCCCCAAAATGAAAGTATCCCCCACCTGACCATAAATAAAACAAAATCAAAAACAGCATTATGATCTGAATTTGTTTTTCAAGCTCAGTTTCAAAATTCACCTTACAACATTCGACTCCAAATAAGAGTCAAGTACCAATGATGGGACCAAGTACTTGAGTTACATCGGCAAAAACTGAGATTTATTAAAAATATAACCTAATTAAGTTGAATAACAAATACTTGGGTACACTTCCACTTTTTTATATTTTTGAGCAGTTAGCGCTTTCACCTTGTTAAGAATTTTTATACTCCCATTACTTTTCACCCTTTGCTTAACCTTTACTAATGTAATCCCATGTATATAATCCTATCCTTCAATTACCTACACTTCTCACTCTTACTGCCATTAACATAGTTTTTTGTATTTTGTCTCATTTTATCTCACACTGACTCTTTCTACGTTCATGTACAATTTTGGTTTTTCTATATTTCTTATATAAAATTGTTTTTGCCTTGTGCAATATAATAAACTTATCAAAAAAAGCCAGTTCCCCATTAACCTACTTTGTTACATTACTGCCATTTAACACATGTTTTTGTATTTCGTCTCTTCTTTCTCTCATATTTGTCTTTTTCCAACTCATGTGTTTAGTATCTAAAATTTATTTTGTAAAAACTGCTATTTATACTTTTGTCTTGTACAACATGTTACCAGTCTGAAGATGCCCGTTACAGGGTGAAAGCGCTAACTGGTCAAAATAAATAAAAGTGGAAGCGTTACAAGTATTTTTTATTTAACTTTAATTAGTTATATATTAATAATTTAATCATGGAATTCCACCAAGTAATGTCAATAAACAATTAATGTTGATATCACAACCTAGTAAATCTAGTTTGAACCGTTACGTTTTAAATGTCAATTTAATGTCTTGGTATGCAGTTAAATGCATTTTTACCTACTACCTGCATACAATTAACTATACAGAACATCACATCGCCCAGATAGTAAAGCCAAGATTTATACGTAGGTACGTTTCAACTTGCGAGTTTAACTGGTTTTTGTAATCCAGTTGAAAGAGAAGACATTAATAATCCTAATTCAATACAAGCTGAAGATAATAAAACATCGGTTGAAGTAGACAGATATAATGCGGATACCGTGGGTATGTGGTTCATAACTAACGGAGTAAAATAATTATATATAAAATTAAAAACATTGCTATAACTTTACTTATAATATCTACAAACTATGACAAGCAACGCAATTCAATTCAATTAATAAAAAACTGTCTGATTATGCTTATTTATTTATACGGTACCTATACAACATAGGTAAAAAATATTATTGATATCTCAACAGAGACAGAGAAACTCTGGAAACGAATGTGGGTTATCTAGGCGTTTTACAGGGCTTATGACCTGTCATTGGCTGGGTTAAGTGGCCACTTGATGTAGGTAATACAACATTCCCCATTCCGCCTATCATCTGAAAAAAAAATTAAAATCTGTCGAAAAACCAACTTAAATGGATACTTCTGTACAAACTCAACATATATATCGACGCCTCCTGCGTATAATATCGTAACTCACAAAATGCGATTTTACAGGAGGAGCATTTGAAACTATTTTCGTTTATATGCATTGGTTGTAGATACGACAAATTACGCCCCAAAAAAAGCCCTTATTGTTGGCAAAATAATTTTTTTGTTTTGGTAGAATTAAAGATATAGTTAAATACAGACGAAATCCACCAAAAAACTCAAAATCGACGATTTGTGGGTTACGATATTATACGTAGGAGGCGTCGATATAGAAGTTTAAAAAATTTGTCATATATGGTTGTCAGATGATAGGCGGAAATGGGAAATGTTGTAGTTCATCAAGTGGCCACTTAACCCAGCCAATGACAGGTCATAAGCCCTGTAAACGCCTAGATAACCCACATTCGTTTCCAGAGTTTCTCTGTCTCTGTCGAGATATCAATAATATCTGATATCAGCCCAGCATGGGTATAATCCAGTAACTTGTCTACAAGTATTTGTAGGTATACGTTCAAAATGTTGTTAAAAAAAGGTAAAAAATGTACTATTACAACTATTTGCCCTTATCCGCACCCAATGGTGCATAGGACACTGCATTGGTACACCAACTGCAGTTTATCTCGAATCATTTTATTACATGAAGGTAGGATGATCAATGTACGTACATACAAGTACCTACATTCAGCTTACAGCTTCTTACCTAACACTCGGAGAAAAAATGGCGTCTGTTGAATCACTTGGGAAACATGTTTTGTTTCGACAAAAGTAAGAGTGACATGAGAGCCTGTTTAAATACCGGTTCGTTTGTAAATATTCTCTTCAAATAAAGAGACGTGACTCATTTTTCATTATAACGTTTTTCCTTCATGTGAAAAGAAATATATTCGGACTCTAGATCGTAAGATCATAATCATCTTCTCACCTTATCTATTTCCATTATTCTGTTATCGTTGAATGCGTTGGATATATTCAGAAGATACATTCTACCTAAAATGGGCATAGGAGCTATGTACCTAATAAAATAACCTCTTTTTCCTAGTTTTTAAACTCAAGACTCAAGACTAACTTTATTGGGATGTAGACTCATAGAAAATTCCCGGGGGTAATTAACAACTGCCGTGCAGATCAAAATTTCAAAACATTTTTTCTCTCTGGTTTTGTAGAGTAAAGCGTAAAGCTGTGATTGGTTGATACGCGATTGGGTCACGCCTTCATTATGTATTGTCAAATTTTCGCTTTTTCAAAATCTATTTGATTTTAAATTATTTTATTTAACCTAACCTATCATTAACCAACTGTAAAATTTCATATCCTATTATAAAGGATGTTGCTTTTAAATAGCCATTTGATTTAAATTATTTTATAAAACCCAACCTATCTTAACCTACTGTATAAATTTCATAATCCATGGATTTAGCATTAGACTTTCCTCATAAAAAGCACGGCAAGTTGTTAAGTTACAACCAATTACCCGTAATCAATAATTTGTATTGGTTTGCACTGCCTATGAGAATATGAGTCAACTGAAAGGACAATTATTCCCATTATTTGATGGAAGATTACTCGAAAGGCAGCATATTTCTTTTAAATACCAACGACAAAATTCGAAAACAATCATAGGAAGTATGTGGATGCTATAGATATTGGACACTTAATTATGGAAAAAAAAATTTAAAAACAAAGTAATTGGGAACTGTATTACCTACTAACTTAATTATAATAACAATTTAAAAACGTAATCGAAATTAGTAAAAGATTAATACAATTTTTAATTATATATATTTTAAGCGTGTATTTTACAGTAATTGAACAAATTTTCATTTTTTCTTGCATTATAGGCTATTAAATTTCTTAATTTATCAAATAAATTTTGACAAATCGACGCTCCTACGTATAATATCGTAACCCACAAAATGCGGTTTTACAGGAGGGAGCATTTGAAAATATTTTTCGTTCATTATATGCATTGGTTGTAGATACGACAAATTACGCCCCAAAAAAGCCCTTATTATTTGGCAAAATATTTTTTTTGTTTTGGTAGAATTAAAGATGTAGTTAAATACAGACGAAAATCCACCAAAAACTCAAAATCGACGATTGGTGGGTTACGATATTATACGTAGGAGGCGTCGAAATACTGATAGATTCAAGCTTTCCACGTAGTTTACGCGCGGTCCAAAGTTATGAAGGACATTTTTCCTAGTGTCAAGGGCTAACAAGATATTGTTTTTTCACAAGTTTGAGATTCGCTGTCAAATAAAATGTAATTTTCAAATTTTGCCATTAAAATAAAACAAAAGTACAAATCCATTTACTTAAAGAAAGAACTCACTAAAAAAGCACGTATTTCTGTTAGAAGTGAATTCATTGAGTAGGCTGGTTTTTGAAAATCTCATTTAGGGTGTCCAATTATTTTATAGCATGTTCAATTACTATAGCACCTCCCCTAATACAGAAATAATACATTATTTTTAATCTTGTAATACAAGAGGAGATACCTAAGCATTTAAATTTAGCATTTTTCTTTTTTTGTTTTCTTCTATTAAACTCATTGAAATAGTATTTTCAAAGATTAAACTAGTATTCGTATTACATATAAGTACCTAATTCAATTGTCTACCTACTTAGCGCCTACTTCCGTTAAACTTTTAAAAGTAAACTAAGTAATTATGCATTTAATTGCATTTTGGACACGGCACTTCCTGTCAACACAAATAATATATCCAAGCAGGTTTTAAGATAAGACCAGGAAAACATGTTCTGGCCCATTAGCTTCAATGCTTTGTCTCTTTAGTAAAAATACTAGTGGTTTTACATCAGAAACATAAGATTGAGGATTTCCATCCGGAGATTCACTTATGATAAACCATGAGAAATAATAAAGCATGGTGATCACAAAACTAAATGATCGAAATATAAGATATTTTGTTAAGGTTCTTGAATAACCAAGGTTAGGTCGGGTATATTTTTCGTTAATTTTGATTGCATTTGTAATGGACGTACACGGTCACTTTCAGTTGCTTTGCTAGTAAATAACGTGGATACTTCATGCTTATAATCATCAAAAAACGGCAAAAAAATGGTGAATTGTAGTATGCTTGGTTTGTAGCAGTAAGAGTGTCAAGGTCGCTTAAGGAGTCACTTTTCACAGGTAATTGATTTCGATAAATAATTATTTTGATTTACATTGATTTTGGCATATATATTGTCTCTAACATGGGTACTAAATTGTATAAAAACTTTCCTTTATCAACATATTTTAAGTATGTTTACCAGTATTTACTTAATTTAGGTGATCAATGTAAATTAAAGAATGTTTACTGTTGATAGTGACAGTTGATTACTGTCGATTATGCCAATGGCCGCATTAGGCATTTGTAAAACATGGCATTTGTTATGCTGCAAACTATAGCCGACTTCGTGTTTGAAATATAATAGAATGGGTTGTTGACCGTTAGGGCCCCCTCTATAGCCTTCGTCATTACTAAATAGCTAAAATGGCATGGACCTAAAGATGGATATTGAACCCATACCTCTTACTACTTTTTGGCATTTTTATGTTAAAATCCATAAAAATACATGGTGTAACATACCTCGATGTAAAGCGGGATACAAAGTAATCTACATATTTCATAGAGTCGGATTTCGTAGAATAAATATTTTTTTTGTTATTTGACCCATTAGGTAGTTTTAGTGAAACTTGAGTTCGAAGTTAATATTTGAGTGATTAGTTCTAATACATCGTATGAACGTCGCTGCCACACGAAAAAGCATGATCTTCATTTGTCACGTTCGCCTGAGCCGAGGTGCAAGCGAGAGAGCGGAACTGCGATGGGGTAGGCGCGATCGGCCTAGCGTTCGGTTTGTGAGGCACTGTATCTCTCTTGACTCTCGGCCGATGTGTCGTCCGAGTGAAGGAGACAGCAGCAGCAACAGAAGAAAAACAAAAAAAGAAATGTATGGAAAAATGATTAAGTTTCACGTAACTTCTGCTTTGTGAACTTCAAAATGATGATACTTTCAGTAAATATAAATTTCTAATTATACATGCATTAAACCAGTTATTTTTGTCAATGTAATCTTAGACGTTATCACCTTTAAAATTATCTTCCGTAAAAACCGCTTGACAGTACACCAAACACATTTTTTTGCAAACCCGTGTCAATTTCATCAACGTTTCCGTAATTAGTCACATTAATAACTCTCCATAATATTAACAATAATACTAACAGAATTCTTTAATACGGTTTTTTTGTTTATAGTTGCAAATATCACTGAGAAAAAAGATAACATTATTTTGTGAAGCTCAGTTCAAAAGGACACGTTCACGTTCGACTAGGAATTTATTGATGTTGATTGACAAGTAGTTTTCGGGTTTAGTACTACGAATTCGTTAGTCAATAAATTCTACTACCTACCTACATTATGTTACAAATATACATGGGTTATTATTGTATATTGATAGGTACTTGATTTTGAATTACTTCCTATGCACTACTACGACTTTAAATCAAATAAATGTGTGTGTTTAACTCAAATAATAACGATTTCAAAACATTAAGAACTAAACAAACTCTGTGTTTATTTGTAATTTAATAAATACTTAACAGTAAAAAAATTGATTAAGTATTTTATGGAATAGGTCGATAATTATTTTAAGTTGTGTTCACACTTTCCTCGGAGGCAAAATACGCAAATTGTGTTTTTCAAACCTTCAATATTATATTTTCTTCTAGGTACTGTTTTCAAAACAACCCTGCGCAATTTTGGTTCTACAATTTAGAGTGGAAACACGTGAAACCATCCATTTATCTCTGAAGTTATTTAAATTTATAAAGTTTAGTTTTTAGGATCTATTTTAAATAAGCTTGTTTACATAGGCGCACAATCTTCGGTTGACAATTCATTTAGGTATAGTAAAAACATGCGTTTTTTGCATTTATCTTAGAATATATATTTTTGTAACCTTCAAGGGGTAAAATAAAACTAGAGATAAATGGATGCGTAGCTTCGTTATATTTAATTTCAAATAGTCTGAGAATGCGCGGCTGCGATAAGCATTATCGACAAAATTAGGAAAGGTCTTTTACGTTGGTTCGGTCATGTAGAGCGAATGGATGATAAACATATATGATGCGACTGTTCCTGGATGTAGAAGTCGAGGAAGGCCGGACAGACATGGCATGATCAAGTAAAACAAGTGCTTGAAAGTGGGCATGTAAGAAGCCGGAAGAATCGACGTGCGTGCATGAGAAGATGTATGAATATGGAGGAAGTAAGAGAAGTATGCCAGGACAGAGTGGTGTGGCGGTCTATCTTCTCTGCTTACCCCTTCGGGGAAATAGCGTGTTGGTTAGTTAGTTAGTTAAATAGTCTAAATAAGTAAAGGCTTATAATAATCACTAAATATAATTACCAGGACATAAACAGCCACAACTCCCGAAGCCACAAACACGCTGCAGCAAAGGAATGTCCTCACAGCGGGCTTCATCATGAACACAGATCCCGTTATTCCTGATATCCTAGTCTTCTACATCCTCAACTCTAACAGTCACCGCTCCTTAGGGGTCCTGGCACCATTGGACAAATACAACCATCGATATTAACCATCGATAAAGTCAGAACCACCGCAAAAGGCAACCACCTGCCACGGATCACAAAATCACAAACACAAATCACGAATTCGGAGTCACCGATCATTCATTCACAGTAACCTATTATAGAAACACCGCAACCTGTTATAGAAGCTTTGTCACCCGTTATAGAAGAACTGTCGCCAATTATGGAACACACTAAATACTGGTACGCTAAAGAATTTCAGCACCTTTTGGTGCAACGCACCGCGGCTCAAACCCCAAAAATTACTGAAGTATTTAGTTTTACAATCGCAACTGTTGCAAATTAATATACAACGAATTCTTTTGATCGTAGAAACGGCACTATCGATATGTTGCACAAGCGGTAATTACATATTGATCAAACCTGTTCCGCCAACTAAGAATTATCCAAATACTTGATAAGGTTTTAAAACAATATAATACTCATGTAATGAGCAAAATATCACGACTCTTTGCGCACTGCGTTTAAATCTAAAACTCATGTAACTAAACACGTATTTTTTATCACTTTTTTGCGTAATATTTTGAACAATTTAAAACAAGTTTTGTGTAACCTTCACATTTCTAGTTTCACTGTTTTTCGTTGTTTGAACTCATGGCACTTTAAGTGTCTATTACCGAATGTTTCACTTTGGTTTGTTTTACATTTTTGCCTCGTTTTCAATTGATTTTGGTTTCGTAAGGTTCGTGTTTGGTGTCGCTTTGTTGGAGTAATGTCTCGCGGACTGGCCGAGTGAAAGGGACATTGAAGACTAAAGACTGAAGAATAAAGCAGTATTCTTGTTGTGTTGGTATAACGTTGGTGTGAGATCACAGCTGGTGGAGGTGGTGTTGAAGAGAAGTGGTACACAGGGCCGGAATCAGATTTAAATATTCAAAATTCGAGGAAAAAAAACAATTTGTGACGTTTAGACAATATACTCGTAACTCGTATGTACGTTTATGCTCAAATTTACAGCAATGTACAACATTTCTCGGTATCTCCAATTTCTTTTGTGTATCACTTGTAGGAGAAATATAATGTTATATGATTGTTGTTGAACACCCTACTTCAGGTAGACATAGATACATATTATGTACATAGGAAATCATCATCATCATCATACCATATCCGCTCCTTATGTGGAGCATATGGAATCTACAAACTGCCTCCCAAGTCAAGTCCACGTCGACGAATTGTCAACGGTGGACGACCAGGACGCCGAGAAACTGATGCCTTGTAAAATAGGCAAGCATGGTTAAGGCTCTCGGGAGGCATTTGTAGTATATGGCCTAGCCAGCCGAAACGCCTTCGCCGGATGACAGTAGATACCAAGGGTGGCTGTGTCCGTTGCCTCACCTCTATGTTCCTTACAAACCCCCCTTTTTTTAAATTAAAAAAACCCCGAAATTTTTTCCCGGGGCCCGGGGTTTTTTTTGGGCATTTTAAAATTTTTTTTTTTAAAAAAAAACCTTTTTTTTTTAAAATTTCCCAGAAAAAATTTTTTTAAAAGAAAAAACGAAAAATTTTTGGGAAAAAAAAAATTTTTTTGGAAAAAAAAAGAAAAAAAAATGTTTTACTTCCCCCCCCCCCCAAAAATTTTAAAAAAAAATTTTTAAAAAAAAAAAAAAAATTTTTAAAACCTTTCCCCCCCTTTTTTTTTTAAAAAAACCAAAAAAAAGGGTTTTTGGGGGGAAAGGTTTTTTTTCCAAAAAAATTTTTTTTTTTAAAATTTTTTTCTGGGAGGTGGGGGGAAAAAAAAAAGGGTTTTTAAAAAAATTTTTAACGGGGTTTAATTTTTTTTCCCCCCAAAAAAAAATTTTTTTTAAACCCCTTTTAAAAAATTTTTTTAAAAAATTTTTTTTTCCCAAAAGGGAAAAAAAAAAAAGGGGTTGTTTTTTTTTTAAAAAACCCAAAACCCAACCCCGGGGGGAAAAATTTTTTTTTTAAACCCTTTTGGGAAAAAAAAAAATTTAATGAAAAACCCCCCCAAAAAATTTTAAAAATTTTTTTTTTTTTTAAAAAAAAAAAAAGGGGGGGGAAATAAGGGGGGGAAAAAAAAATTTTTTTTGGGGGGGAAAAATTCCGGGGAAAAAAAAAAAAAAATTTTTTTTAAAAAAAAAAAGGGGGGGAAAAAAAAGGGTTTTTTTTAAAAAAAAAATTTTAAAAAGGGGGGAAAAAAAAAAAAAAGGGGGGGGGTTTTTTTTAAAAAAAAGGGTTTTGGGAAAGGGGGGTTTTTCCTTTTTTCCCCCTTGGGAAGAAATTCCCTTTTTTTTTTTTTTTTTTAAAAATTTAAAAATTTTTAAAATTTTTTTAAAAAATTTAAAAATTTTTTAAAAAAAAATTTTTAAAAAAAATTTAAATTTTTAAAAAAAATTTAAAAAAAATTTTAAATTTTTTTTTAAAAAAAAGGGGGGGGGTTTTGGGGTTTGAAAAAATTTTAAATTTCCACAAAAAAAAAAACCCTTTTTCCCCCCCCCAAAAAAAATTTTTTTTTTTGGGGGAAAAAAAATTTTTTGGGGGAAAAATGGGCCAAAAAAAAAATTTTTAAAAAAAAAATTTTTTTAAAATTTTTTTTTTTTTTTTGGGGGGTTTTTTGGTTTTTTTTTCCCTTTTGGAAAAAAAATTATTTTTTAAAAAAATTTAAAAGGGGGGGGTTTTTTTTTTTTGGGGGTTTTAAAAAAAAAAAACCCCCCCCCCCTTTTTTTTAAAAAAAAGGCCCCCCTTTTTTTTTTTCCCCCCCCCCCTTTTTAAAAATTCTAAAAATTTTTTGTTTTTTTTTAAAATTTTTTGGGGGAAAAATTTTTTAAAAAAAGGGGAAAAATTTTAAAACGGGAAAATTTTTTTTTTTAAAAAAAACCCCCCCCCCCAAAAAAAAAGGGTTTAAAATTTTTTTTAAAAAAAAAAAATTTTGAAAACAAAATTTTTTAAAAAAAAAAAAATTTTTAAATTTTTTTTTTTTTTTTAAAATTTTTTTTTAAAAAATTTTTTTAAAAAAAAAAAAATTTTTTTTTTTAAAAAAAAAAAGGGTGGGGTTTTTTAAAAAAAAGAAAAAAAAAGAATTTTTTTTTTCCCCCAAAAAAAAAAAATTTTTTTATTTGTTTTTTTTTTTTTTTTTTTTAAAAAACCCCCAAGGGGGTTTTTTAAAAAAACCCCTTTTTTTAAAACCCCAAAAAAATTTTTTTAAAAAAAAATTTTTTTTTTAAAAAAAAAAAAATTTTTTCCCCCCCCCCAAAAAAAAGGGGAAAAAAAAAACCCCCCCCAAAAAATTTTTTAAAAAAAAAAAAACAAAAAAAAATTTTTTTAAACCCTTAATTTTTTAAAAAAACCCCCAAAAAAAACCAAAATTTTTTTAAGGGGGTTTTTTTTGGGGGCCCGTTTGGGGGGCCCCCCCCCTTTTTTTTCCCCTTTAAAAAGGGCCCAAAAGGAAAAAAAAAAAGGTTTTAAAAAAATTTTTTAAAAAACCCCCCCTTTTAAAAAAAAACCCAAAAAAAAAAAATTTTTTTTTTCCCCCTTAAAAAAAAAAAAAGGGTTTTAAAAAAAGAAAAAAAAAATTTTTTTTAAAAACCCCCCCCCCCCTTTTTTTTAAAAAACCCCAATTTTTTTAAAAATTTTGGGACGGGTTTTTTAAAAAAATTTTTTTTTTTTCCCCCTTTTTTTCTTTTTTTTTTTAAAAAAATTTTTAAAATTTTAAAACAAAAAAATTTTTAAATTTCCCCAAAAAAAGTTAAAATTTTTTCCCCTTTTTCCCCCTTTTTCTTGGGTTCCCCTTTTTTTTTTTTTTTAAAAAATTAGTTTTTTCCTTAAAAAAAAATTTTTTTAAAATTTTTTTTTTTTTTTTTAAAAAAAAAAATTTTTTTAAAACCCCTTTTTTTTTTTAATTTTTTTATTTTTTTTAAAAAACCCAAAAAAAAAAACCCCGGAAAAAAAATTTTTTAAAAATTAAAAATTTAAAAAAAAAAAAATTTTTTTTTTTTTTAAAAAAAACCCAAAAAAATTTTAAAAAAAAAATTTTTAAAAAAAAGGGGGGAATCCCAAAAATTAAAGGGGTTTTTCCCTTTTTTTTTTTTAAAAAAAAATTTTAAATTTTAAAAATTTTTTTCCCCCCTTCCCCTTTTAAAATTTTTTTTAAAAATTTTTTCCCGGGAAAAAAAAGGGGGTTTTTTTTTAAAAAAAATTTTTTTTAAAAAAACCCTTTAAAATTTTGGCCCCAAAATAAAAAATTAAAAAAAAAAATTTTTTTTTTTCCCAAACCCCCCAAAAAAAATTTAAAATTTTTTTTTTTTTTTTTTTTTTTTGGGAAAAAAAAAAACCCAAAACCCCCCAAAAAAAAATTTTTCTTTTAAAAAAAAATTTTTTTTTATTTTTTTTTTTTCCCCCCCCAAAAAATTTAAACAAAAAAAACCCTTTTTTTTTTAACTTTAGAAAAAAAAATTTTTTAAAATTTTTTTTTTAAAAAAAAAAAATTTTTCCTTTTTTTTAAAAAAAGGGGTTTTTTTTTTAAATCCCCAAAAAAAAAAAAAAAAAAAAAAATTTTTTTTTTAAAAATTTTTAAAAAAAATTTTTTTTTATTTTTTTTTAAAAATTTTTTTTCCCCCCTTTTTTTTTTTGGCCCCTTTTCCCCCAAAAAAAAAAAACCCTTTTTTAAAAAAAAAATTTTTTTCCAAAACAAAAAAAATTTTTTTTAAATTTTAAACCCCAAAATTAAAAAAAAAAAAAACCCCTTTTTTTCCCTTTTTTTAAAAAAAAAACCGGGAAGCCAAAATTTAAAAAATTTTAAAATTTTTTTAAAAAAAAAAAATTTTTTAAAAAAAAATTTTTCTTAAAAAATTTTTTTTAAAAAAAAACCCCCCAAAAAAAAAAATTTTAAAAAAAAATTTTTTTTGGAAAAAAAAAAAAAAATTTAAAAAAAAAAAAAAATTTTTAAAAGGCAAAAAAAAATTTTTCCCCCCCAAAAAATTTAAAAATTTATTAAAAAAAAAAAAAAACCCCTTCCCCCAAATTTCCAAAAAACTTTTGGGGTTAAAAAAATTAAAAAAAAAAAAAAAAATTTTTTTTTAAAAATTAAAATTTTTTTTAAAAAAAATTTTTTTTTTAAAAATTTTTAAAAAAAACCCCTTTTAAAAAAAAAAATTTTTCCCCCTTTTGGGCTTTAAAATTTGTACCCCAAAATTTTTTTTTTAATTTAAAAAGGGGGAAAGGTTTTTTTTTTCCCCCAAAAAAAGTTTTTTTTTTTTAAAATTTAATTTTTTTTAAAAAGGGGGCCCCCCTTTCTTTTTAAAAAAGGGGGAAAAAATTCCCCCCAAATTCCCCCCCCCCTTTAAATTCCCAAATTTTCCCCAAACCCTTTTTTTTTTTTTCAAAAAAAACCCCCTTTTTAAAAAAAAATTTTTAAAAAAAAAAAATTTTTTTTTTAAAAAAAAATTTTTTTTTAAAAACCCCGGGTTTTTAAAACCCCCCCCCCTTTTTTTTTTAAAAAAAATTTTAAAAAAATTTTCCCCAAAAAATTTAAAAAAAAACCCCCCCAAACCCCAACCCCCCCAAAAAAAAAATTTTTCCCCCCTTTTTTGAAGGAAAGGAAAAAAAGGGGAAGAAAATTTTAAAAACCCCTTTTTTAAAAAATTTTTAAATTTAAAAATCTTTTTTTTTTGGGGTTTTATCCCCGTTTTTTTAAAAATTTTTTTTAAAATTCCTTTCCCCCCAAAAAAATTTTTTTTAAAAATTTTAAACCTTTTTAATTTTAAAAAAAAAAAAATTTTTAAAAAAAAAAAACCCAAACCCCTTTTGAAACCCCCCAAAAAAAAAAATTTTTTTTTTTCCCCAAAAAAATTTTTTTTTCCCCCTTTTTTTTTGGGGGGAAAAAACCCCGGGAAAAACCCCCCTTTTTTTGGGCCCCAAAAATTTTTTTTTTTTTTTTTTAAAAAAAAAAAAATTTTAAAATTTTTTTTTAAATTCCAAAAAAAAAATTCCCCCCCCCAAAAAAATTTTTTGGTTTTGTTTTTTAAAAATTTTTAAAAAAAATTTTTAAAAAATTCCCCCTTTTTAAACCCCTTTTTTCCCAAAAAAAAAAAAAACCCCTTTTTTTTAAAAAAAAATTTTTAAAAAAATTTTTTTCGGAAAAAAAAAAGGGGGGGGGGAAAAATTTTTAAAATTGGGGGGGCCGGGTTTTTGGGGCCCCAAAAAATTTCCCCAAAAAAAATTTTGGCCCCCCAGTAAAAAATTTCCCCTTTAAAAAAAAAAAATTTTAAATTTTTTTAAAAAAACCCCCGGAAACCCCAAAATTTTTTCCCCCTAAAAAAAAAAGGGGGGTTTCCCTTTTTGGGGAAAAAAAAAAAATTTTTTTCTTTTTTTTTTTTTTCCCCCCCCCCCCCCTTTTAAATTTTTAAAAAATTTTTTTTTGGGAAAAAAAAAAAAACCCTTTTCGGGAATTAAAAATTTTTTAAAACTTTTTTTTTTTTTTTTTTAAAAAAATTTTTTTTTTTTTTTAAAAAACCTTTTTTTTTTTAATTTTTTTTTTTTTTTTTTTCCCCCTTTTTTTGGGGAAAAAAAACCCCCCCCCCTTTTTTTTCCCTTTTCCCCTTTTTCCTTTTTTTTTTCCCCCCCCCCAAAATTCTTTTGGGGGGAAAAAAAATTTTTTTCCCCCCCCCCCAAAAACCTTTCCCCTCGGGAAATTTTTTTAAAAAATTTGGGGGGGCCCCCTTTTTTAAAAAACCCCAAACCAAAAAAACCCCCAAAAAAAAATTTTCCCCCCCTTTTTGGTTTCCCCCCCCCCCTTTTTTTTCCCCCCCCCCCTTTTTTTTTTAAAAAAAAAAAATTTTTAAAAAAAATTTCCAATTTTTGGGCCCCCCAAACCTTTTTTTTTTAAAAACCCCGGGGGGGGAAAAATTTTTTTTATTTTTTTTTTTTTTTTTGGAATTTTTTTTTTTTTTAAAAAAAAAAATTTTTTTTTATTTTTTTAAAATTTTTTTTAATTTTTTTTTAAAAAAAAAAATTTAATTTTTTTAATGTTTTTCCAAAAAAAAACCCCGGGTTAAAAAAAAAAAAAAAAAATTTTTTTTAAAAAATTTTTTTTTTTTTAAAAAAAATTTTTGGGGTTTTTAAAAATTTTTTTTTTTTGGGGGGGAAAAAAAAAAAGGGGCCCTTTTTAAAAAAAATTTTTTAAAAAAAAAAAAAATTTTTTAAAATTTTTTTAAAAAACCCCAAAAAGGGGCCCCTTTAAAAAAAGGGGCAAAATTTTTAAAAAAAAAAAATTTTTTTTAAAAAAACCTTTTTAAAAAGGGGGAAACCCCCAAACCCTTTTTTTTTTGGGGCCCCCCCAAAAAAAAAAATTTTTTTAAAAAAAATTTTAAAAACCTTTTTTTTTTATTTTTTTTTTTTGTAAAAAAAAAATTAAAAAAATTTTAAAATTAAAAAATTTTTAAAAATTTAAAAAGGGTTTTTTTTTTTTTAAAAAAAAAGGGAAAAAAAAAAAAAAAAGGGGGGGAAAAATTATTTTTAAAAGGAAAATTTACAAAAAAGGGGGAAAGGTTAAAAAATTTTTTTTTAAAAATTTAAAAAAGGGTTTGGGGGGGGGGGGAAAAAAAAAAAAATAAAGAAAAAAAACCCCCTTTTTTTTTTTTTTTAAAAGGGGGGAAAAAAAAAAAGGGGGGAAAAAGGGAAAAAAAAAAAAGGGGGGGGGGGAAAACCCCCTTTTTTTTTAAAAAAGGGTTTTTTTGGGGGTTTTTTTCCCAAAAAAAAAAAATTTTTTTTAAAAAAATTTTTTTTAAAAAATTTGGGGGGGGGGTTTTTTTTTTTTTTGGGGGGAAATTTTTTAAAAGGGGGAAACCCGGGGGGGGTTTTTTTTGGTTTTAAAAAAAAAAAATTTTTTTTGGGGGGGAAAAATTTTTTTTTAAAAAAAAAGGGGAAAAAAAAAACCCAAAAGGGGTTTTTTTAAAAAATTTTTTGGGGGGGGGGGGGTTTTTTTTTTTTTTAAAAAAATTTTTAAGGAAAATTAAAATTTTTTTTTTTAAATTTTTTTTTTTAAAAAAATTTTTGGGGGGGAAAAAAAAGGGGGGTTTTAAAAAACCCCTTTAAAAAATTTTTTTTTTAAAAAAATTTTTTTTAAAAATTTTTTTGGGGAAAATTTTTTTTTAAAAATTTAAAAAATTTTTTCCCCCCCAAAAACCCCCCCCCGGGGGGGGTTTGGGGGGTTTTTTTTTTGGGGCCAAAAAAAAAAATTTTTTAAAAAAAAAAAATTTGGGGGGGAAAAAAAAAAAAAAAAAATTTTTTAAAAAAAAGGGGGAAAAAAAAAAAAAAAAAATTTTTTTTTAAAATTAAAAAAAAATTTTTTTTGGGGGGAAAATTGGGGAAAAATTTGGGGGGTTTTTGGGGAAAAAAATTTAATAATTTTTTTTTTGGGTTTTGGGCCCGGGAAGGGGGTTTTTTTTTTTTTAAAAATTTTTTTTTCCCCCAAATTTTCGGTTTCCATTACTAAACTTACCGAAATGTAAATTGCCTAAAAAATACGTTTTTACGTTCGACGAAAATTATCGAAAAAAGGGAAAAAATACAGGTTTTTTTCAAAGTAAAAACGTGGTTTAAGGGGGGTTTTTTATAAAACCCAAAAATTTTAAAATTAAAAGAAAAAATCTTTGGCAAGAATTTTAAAGAAGGGGGGTTTTTCCCTACAAAAAATTTTTTAAAAAAAATTGCTTCCTACATCATTATTATCAAATTCCTTAAAACAAAGAAACTCCAAACACAGTAAATCCAATTTAAAAAAAATTTTAAAACGTGAAGCTAAGTATTTACGTAAATGCCCTTTGGTTAAAAAGCGCAGTTAGAGACCGGGGAGTGGTAACCCCAGAAAAATAACCGGTTGTCTTTTTTTTTCAACCCCCAAGGTTAAAAGGTAAATTTAAAAAGTTTAAAGGGGTAAAATTTCCAAAATTTTTTACTAGGATGCGGTTTTAAATTAACCGACATAAATTTTAATGTTTTATTTTTTTGGGTTTCCAAAAAAAACTTGGGGGGGAAAGTTTTTTTTATTTCCATGGTTATCCCTTTTCGGAATGCAAAATTAAATAACAAAATGGGGTGTGGAATTTTTTTTAGGGGAATAAAAAACATAAAAAAAGTATTTTGGTTAAAAAAAAAGCAAATTAAAAAAACCATTTTTACTGAGGGTTTTTGCAGAACTAAACTTTTTAAAAAAAAATGGGGGGGTTTTTTAAATTTAACCTTTAAAAAATTTTTTAAAAAAAAAAGAGAAACTGTTTTCCCCAATTTTTTAAAAAATTTTTTTAAAAAAAACCCAAAACCTAAAACCGGGAAAAAATAAATTGAAAAAAAAAGGAAAAAAAAAAAATTTTTTTTTCCCCTTTAAAATTTTAAAACACTTTAAAAAAAAGGGAAAGGAAATTTTTTGGGGGGGAAAAAAAACCAGCTTCACGAGAAAGTTGGCAAAACTTTCCAAACCCTATTAAAGTATTGCCCATCCCCTAAATCTTTTTTGATCCTTGATATTTAGCGGAGCTTTTGAAGATTGTAAGTTTTTTTGAACCCTGAATTTGAAGAGGTTTTTGAACTTTTGGTCCCGTATAAAGTGCGATTTAATTTTAAAAATATGCATTTTTGCCCTTTTTCCTTTTCTTCTTTTTTTCGCCAACTTCGCTCCCAAAGTGGAGAAAGTGGACAAAACCCCTAGATCCCCCCAGGAGACCTCTGTCCCCAGCCCGTCTCTCGCCCTCTCCCCCGTCAGGGGCCCCCATTCCAAAACTCCGCCGAAAAACAACCGTAGGATGGTTGACGGGCCGGCGGGGTCCTGCAGGCGTAAAAAAGGGGGAGTCGGGGGTTTGGGGTCTCCCCCAGGCATCCGGGGACAATGCCCCAAAAGGGCCAAACCCCCCATCTTTTACGACCCCCCGTTTTGGGGGGTTTCTGCGTCCTTTCCCAAACCTTTAGCGTTTGGTTTTTGAAAATTTTGAAGTCAAACCACCCAATGCCTAAATCCCCTTCTCAGGGCACTTTTTCCCAAAGCTTACAAGCGAAAACAATTTTTAGTTTTTTTAGGGGGCCAGGGGTTTGCTCCCTAAAAAGGGCACCGGCAAATACAGGGAAATTTAAAGGTTCGGAAATTTTTTTTTGACCAAACAATTTTTTTTTACCAATAAAAAAAATTTGATTTTAATTTTTCAAAACCCGGGAAAAAAAAAAAAATGAAGAAACCTTAAAACTAGTTTCCTACAAATTGACGTTTTCCCCTTTTTTAAAAATATTATTAAAAAACAAAGATTTTTGTAATTTTGGGAGAAAGGGGTTTTTTCAAATGGTAATCCCTTTCCCCAGGAAAACAAATTAAGGGTTTTTTTAAAAACTTTTTTTTGTATGTTTAATTTTGGGTTTAAAAGCTTTGAAGTGGCACCCGTTATAAAAAAAAAGGAGAAAACAAAATTTGGGGGAGTTTTCCCTCATGGTTTGCCAAATGGTTTTAGGTTTAAAAATTAGATTTTAAAATTTTTTAAAAAGAATTTATTATTCTAATTTTTTTGTTCATTTTTTTTGGGTAAATTTTCACCACCCACACCATAAAACAAATAACAGCTTGAAATTTAGCCAAATTTTTCCGAATTTTTAAAAAGAAATTTTTTTCAAAAATTAAATTATAAATTTAATGGAAATTTTCCCCTCTTTAAAATGGCGATTGCCTTTGCCAAAAATCACGGGGTTATTTAAGGGAAATCCCAGAAAAAAAAAAAAAATTTTTTCCCGGGGAATAAACGAAGCCCGTTTTGGGGAATTTAGGGGAAAAGGCCCGAAAAAAAAAAGTTTCTGCCATGAAAAAAGTTTAATATTTTTAAAATTTTTAAAAGAATTTTTAAGGGAAAAATTTTAATTGTATATTGTTTTAATTTTTTTTTAAAAAAATAAAAAACAGAAAAAAATTTACAAAAAGGGAAAAAAATTCCGTTTAAAAAGGGAAATATCTAGAAAAAATAGATTTCAAATGGGGTAGTCCCCCGGGGGGGCTTGGGGTGCCTTCGCCCGGGGCCCCCTTCCCGGGCTGTTTGTGTTGCGTGGGGTGGAAAGGGCTCAAATATTTTCCCAACCCTCAAAAATCAAATTTTTATTGTGTCTTTTGTAAAGGGTAGGAAAGGGGCTTTGGATAGGTATTGGGGATAAGGTAAAGGCAGGGGGGGTATGAAAAAGGTTGCCCGATAGGAAAAGTTAAAAAGGAAAGAAAAAGGGGAGATGCCACACATGCTTTTTGGGCCCCTCCCCTCTTTTCCCTTTAAACCCCCCCCCATTGAGACCCGACCGCGGATGACGCGGTGGAAGTCCCGGGAAAGGGGGGGCCTGGCGAGGGGGGTTCCGGTCTCCACAAGGGGGGTTGTAAATTTCTAATAAAAAAATGATCGGGGGAGAAACTAACAACCCTACCTCAGTTGAAAAATAATTGACATTTAGTTTAATTTTAAAAGGGGAATGGAAACTTTGGGCCAAAAAAAACAAAGGCCAGAGGAAAAAAGGTAGGTTTCAAGGAAACAAATTTTTTGGGGTATTAAGGAAAAAAAAATGGGGGTTTTAAAAAAACAAGTAACAATTTAAAAAAGGGTTTGGCTTGTAGGAAAAAAATTGGGGGGTTAAAGGTAGAAAAAAAGAACCCAAAAGGCAAAAGGGGGAAATTTGGAAAAAGGGGGGGATCAAAAGTAGGAAAAAAAGTTTTTTAAAAAAAAAACTTTTTATAAAATTTTTTTATTTGAAAAATTTGGAACCAAAGGGGAAGGTAAGGGAAAACAAGATATAAATTCCCAAAAAATGAAAGGGATTAAAAAAACAGCCCTGGAAACCAAAAAAAAATGTTGGGTAATTTTTAAAAAAAAAAGAAAACCTTTTAAAGTAAAAAAAATGGTTAATTAAAACGAATTTTTTAGGAAAAAAAAAATTTGTATAAAAAAGGGGTGGTAAAAAAGATATCTAAGTAAAAAAATATCAAGTTAAAAAAAAGACATTTAGAAAACCGGGTGATGTTTTAAAATTGGATAAAAAAATTTCAAAAAGATAAAATTTTGGGGCAAAAAAGATAAAAAAATTAGGAAAAAAATAGCGCTTTTATTATTTAGGGTTTTTTAAACCAACACATTTTTCTTGGGCCCAAAAAGGTTAATGACCCCAAAATAAAAAATTTTAAAAAAAAAAAAAAAAAAAAAAAAAAAAAAAAAAAAAAAAAAAAAAAAAAAAAAAAAAAAAAAAAAAAAAAAAAAAAAAAAAAAAAAAAAAAAAAAAAAAAAAAAAAAAAAAAAAAAAAAAAAAAAAAAAAAAAAAAAAAAAAAAAAAAAAAAAAAAAAAAAAAAAAAAAAAAAAAAAAAAAAAAAAAAAAATTTTTTTTTTTTTTTTTTCATGATAGTTCCAAGGTAAAATGGAGTTAAGTCCGTAATAAAAATTAAATAAATAAAAATAAACACAAGATGATGGCTAATGTAGGAACACAAGATGATGGATGGCACAAATAAAGTAGGAACACGAAGATATGGCTTTTGTAGGAACACAAGATGATGGCTAATGTAGGAACACAAGATGATGGCTAATGTAGGAACACAAGATGATGGCTATTGTAGAAACACAAGATGATGGCTAATGTAGGAACACAAGATGATGGCTCATGTAGGAACACAAGATGATGGCTAATGTAGGAACACAAGATGATGGCTAATGTAGGAACACAAGATGATGGCTTATGCAGGAACCCAAGATGATGGCTAATGTAGGGTCACGAGATGATATGATTTATGTAGGAACACAAGATGATGGCTAATGTAGGAACACAAGATGGATCATGGCTCATGATAGTTCCAAGGTACACCACAACACATTATCTTGGTAAATGGTAATGACAAAATAATGAGGATGTGTTCACGCGTCACGTGGTACGACGTACAGCCCGGTAAGGCGAATACTATATTATTTGTGAGGCGAATGGCATCAGCATCGGAAGAACCATTTCGTAATCATATAACATCATTCCGTCCTTATAGATTAAGTATTTACTGTGGGAAGAATAATGTTACAACACCTGGTAGGTATTAGCAAATTCTATTGTATTCTGTAAACAGTAAATCATCAAATAAATGTAGGTAAGTGCTAACCTACTAAAGTACCTACTTTTATAATACCTACCTACCAAGCAGTACCTACCTAAAAAAAATAATGCACTTTTATCTAAATATCTTTTCAAGATACAATTATTATCAATCGATTTCAACATTGCATATTGCATAATTAATTAAACTGTCTCTCGCAATCTTATCATTCTTATGAAAAAATTGATTATCCCAGACTTTTTATCAGTAGGTGTGTATAAATGTTTTTTTTTTTTTTTTACATGTATTTTACAATTTTCTGTAAAAGGATTTGTTGTGTATTTTTATTTTTATTTCAACATGTATTTATGCACCTACTGACGAGTTGCAGGAGGCAGCTCAGTAGGACATATTGTATTTCTTTTATATTATGTACCTATAAATTGAAAAAAAAAAATAATAAGCTTATATTTTTAGAAAACTTGTACGGAAACGACCCTTCTAGTGAATTATTTTTCGAAGCTTTAACTAGACATAGTTTTCATGATAACACAGAATTTTTCTCCTTCCCCTTTATTTGGTTTATTGATTTCGGTAATATTTGACCACAAACAAACATAATTTATTACAAGCATAGAATACCTAAACATTTCTACATTTTGTTATTCAGATATTTTAGTTTGACATTTATATGGCAACACTGATCTGTGATCTGTCATTTCTTATCAGATTCTTTGGTTTTGACAGCTGTAAGTACAAATAATCGTTCATAAAAGTCAATCTATAAGTGTATTATCTTTGAGTCAAACCTCCCTGGAAAACCATTTAAGTACTATATTTATATTTTCTCCATTACTATACTCGGTATCAGTGTAATTAAAGACGACACATGCTTTAAACAGCAAGTTGATACCTACCTTTACTAATCAATTTATTTATTCAAAACACAGCGGTAATATAAAAAAATTCACCGTGATCTCTTAACCACAGCATTTTTTTATTGATTTGTTTTAGAATAGTAAAAATGGTTGATTTGAAGAAAATGTCTTCAGTTTTAACTGAGGAATATTTGTCTCAACAACTAAGCAAATGGTTTAAGAAAGAAGTGGTGTATACAAGACATGAGGTAGGTTAAAATCTTCGTTATTATTTTTAATTCTGTATTTATTTTTAATAGGAAGGTGTCCTATATTTTTTAATTCCGTATTTTTTTTGTGAAAAGTAATGGAAATTTTGTATTATTCTAGATTTTTCTTTAAAAATATTTAAAAACGGAGCTTATAAAACCGGGCTGACCACAAAAAGGGTTGTACTGAATATATAGTTAATGCGTAGAATCAGAGAAGTGGCTATGTACTTTTTTCTATTTTAGGCGCTACTTACATCAAAACTTGGGCCTTGAAATTAATAGACACATCCTACCTTTTGGCGGGAAATCGAGATTACGACATTTCAAAAATTAATTGCGGTCATAATAATGATCAAAATAAATAAAAAAATGTTCGTACCTAAGATATTATAAATATAATCACGATTTATTTTTTTTAAATTGTCCCGTAGCCATTTTTTACGTATACATTTTTTGTAGATACATTTTTTGTAGATACATTTTTTGTAGATACATTTTTTGTAGATACATTTTTTGTAGATACATTTTTTGTAGATACATTTTTTTTTAAAATGAATGCCTCGCTTGGCAAAACCAGTGTTGGACAATCATGTTAATTATTATACATTTAGGCTGAAACCACTACTTATTAATTAATTTATGTATTTATTCATCAAAATACACTGCACCCTCGGGCACAGGGCCGGTCGATTAACACAAGCAAATGTGTACGTGCCCCACACCCAGTTTTATTTGACTGATGAAATAACAAATAAATTAGAAAATATGTTAAATAAATTCCAATTTTGCACGATAATATTGACTGAATTTAGTTTATGGCTTGTTTGAAAAATATTGCAAAAAAATGTGTTCATATTCAGTACCTACCGCGCGAATTAACGCACTAATATGTATTATGCTCTGCCTAAAATAGTCGTAATATTTTAATAAGCTCGGAATTCATATACTGACTTAAATAAATACCATTTGATACTCTTGGATTTAAATATGTATTATTTTATTTAAAGTCTTAAAAAACAAATAATAGACATCCGACATTTGTGATTTTTAAAATTTTATTTCAGTATGTTGGCGGAACAGGAAAAGGAGATTCCTATTTGAGTGATTTATATCGTATTATATTTTATGGTAAACAAGTTAACTCTCAAGCGAGTGACGTTCCGGAAGTTTCAATCAAAGTTATTCTTAAATGCATCCCGCAAAACATTGCGATTAGGAAAACAGTTAGATCATACACTTTCTTCAAAACCGAAATATTATTTTATGAGAAAGTTCTTCCCGCCATGCTCAAATTCCAATCAGGAAAAGATTTGACCAATCCTTTTGTAAATTATCCACGAATTTTCGCTGCTGTGACTAATGGCGTGGATGACTTTTTGGCTTTGGAAGATTTAGGAGCTTTTGGATTTGAATGTGCTGTAAGACAAGAAGGAATCGATTATCCACACTGCCAAATAATCTTGGAAACTTTTGCTAAATTCCACGCCTTGTCGTTTGCATTTAAAGATCAAAATCCCGATGCTTTTGCCGAAGCTGCGTCTCACCTCGAAGAAAACTACTACAATCCAAAATTTTGGGATTGGTACAAAGATTTATGGAAGTTATTATGTGATATTTCAATAGATGCCGTTGAAAGGGAATACCCAGGATCTATTTATGTAGAAAAAATCAAACACTTTGCGACACCAAAAACATTTACAAAAATGGTGGAAATAGCCATGAATGATACAAAATCCGCTGTGTTTGGTCACGGTGATTCTTGGACACCAAATTTCTTATTCAAATATAAAGAAGGAACAATTTTACCCATAGATACAATGATGATCGACTTTCAATTGGCGCGATGTGCCTCTCCAATTCTCGACGTATCATTTTTCATATACGCGTGTTCTTCGGAAGAATTGAGAGACAACCACTATCACGATATGTTGAAGCATTATTATGATAAACTGTCTCGGCAGATCAGAGCAATGGGAAGTGATCCAGATAAACTGTATTCTTGGAATGACTACATGGAAGAGGTAAAGAAATATTCCTGCTTAGGAGTTGCATTTAGTATGGAGTCAACTCCTTTTATCGTTATGGACCCAAAAGATGCGTACCCAATGGATCTGTTGACGGTGAGATTTTTTAAATAAATGAAATTGATAAACGAATTTAATTCCGAAATATTATAAATATGATTATGAGGTTATTTTTTTATCTTCATGCATGTAAGTACATTAAAGAGGCTAGGTTACAACTCGTCCTGCGGCTACCGGAATATGCCTATCAATCTTTCATGATTTTCTTATTTTAAAAAAATAAAATAATAATAATAATATGATTGTATTATTCTACAGGGTACGGAAGCAGTTAAGACTGCAGAACTTTGGCCACAAAAACCAATCAAGACAAAAACTGGGCGACTGAGATTGGCCGGAATCATAAAACACGCTGTAGACAACGGCTACATTTAGATTAGATAAAAATACAACCAAACTGTAAATAAATGATCAATACAGGGTTAATTTTTAGTCAGTTAACAAAAAAAAAACCTGAATTCAGTATCGTTAATAGAGCCCATTTCAATAAAAAACATGTACTTTTTATTTTTACGATTTATTATTTTATTCCTAATAATTTTTACAAATTACGCACACCCTACTCACAGCTGGTCATCTGAGTTCATGCGCGGCGCATAAGGGGGACGGGGGGGACGGACGCTCCGCCTAGGGTGATCAAGTCTTCTAGTGTTTCTGTGGAATCATTTGGGTGCACTTTTCTTTTTTTTAATTTGAGAAAGTACATGTTTTTTTATTGAAATGGGTTCTATTAACGATATAGAATTCAGGGTTTTTTTTTGTTAACTCTAACCCGTTTCGGAGACACTACTCCTTCATCAGGGGCTTTTTATATATATATATATATGTGTACAATACAAAGCCCTGTTAAAAAATAAAAAAGGAGTTTAAAACAAAAGTTGTTTAATTTCTTACTATTTAAGTATAATAATTATTGGACGATGAATAAATTTAATCACACAATCAATCAATCATTTATTTTGATCACATTTAATAAAATAAAATAAATGTATTGTTGTCGAGTTCCCAAATAAATAAAATAAAATAAATAATGGGTAATAATTTATTTCATAATTCAGTATGATATCGTTTAGGTGCGTGCCACTTTATCAATATTGAGTAGCCGCTAGCCGCCCCTGCATTCTTAAAAAATATCTTCTCAGATCGACGGACTGTGGTAAGGTTAGTAATTAAGGGTTAACTCAAAATTATATTTTCTTGTATCGTAATCATCGTACTGAACCTTCACAGTTTTACATTTTATGAGATAAGTATAGTATTTAAAAAAAAAACCATTCTTATTCTGGTTTTTCCAACTTTCAAACACCACACACACATACTAGAGTTTTATCAATATTGGAATTAATATTTAAAACTTTACAAAAGAGGGAAGGGAGACAAGAAAAGAAAACAGGATTTTTTTATGTTTACAATAATTATTATCTTTCTGATAATAAAAGACAGTCCAAAAAGTCTTGCGTATATATGTTGTGTATTGCTGCATTCTTAGACGTTGAGGTTTGAAAAATTGATTGTCAAAACATCAAGTAACCATTTTTATCTTTTTAATTTTAAAAAAATGCTTTTACCTACATTAAAATACTTACGTAAAGTTTTAATTTTATTGCAAAAATCTAATAAATTTAAAAGATAACAGAGGTAAGTTTAAAAATAAACTGAGAGATAATTTTATTATCAACCTAACGTCAAAAGTTTAGACGTGGAAATATTCAAATGACAAAAAACACGTCATTCATTGATATTTTAATATAGCTGTGATTAGACATGTCAAAAAAATATTTAACTTGACAGGTGAGGCACAAAAAGGCTTAATTAAAAAAAAAGTATAACTCGGAAAGTTTCAAAAAGAAAAAAAATGTATCATAAAAAATGTATTTTGTACCGATTCCAATCATAATATTTTTTTTTTTAGTTCTTTCAAGGACCTCTACAATTTTTACACAGTATAGTTTACGGATTGTCCAATCACAACGCAGAATGCTCTTCAAAATACATTATAAAAGCTCGTCTAAACTACTGATCTTTTCCTTGCATGATTATTTAACTTTGGAAAATGAAATGATTTAGGAAGGTGCAAAACTTATATACTTGTGGAAGATAAATGAAAAAAAAAAAACGTTTTGAGAAAATTGGTGATCCATCTCACTATTATAAACATAAATGAAAAATTCTCCCAGCATCAAAATAATTTTTATTGGATTCCATTTATTTTTCGTAGTATTTTTATATTCTACCTGTGTGCGTATACTATAAACTGACGAGACGTCATTGTACGTAAAATATGATTTATAATGTTTCAATGAAAATGTTTTAAGAAAAGGTGAAAAAAAAATTTTTAGTGCTACTGTATTATTTTCAATGTCATTAATAATAAAAATATTTACTTTTATCTTACATTTAAGTCCTATTTTTAAGTTTTTTTAAGTACCTACATCATTTAAACCCATTTTATTTTACGTGCAACGATGCGACGACGCGAGATCATTATTTTTTAGTTTTACAACTTTAAAAAAAAGGTAGTACTGTTATAATAACAAAAACATATTGTTATGTCGAGACTTAATGTTTAGTACTTGTCAAAAATGATCTCTAAAAAAATGTATAAAATGTCTATGGTCTGTGTTTTCTAATCTGACATTTAGTTTTGACAGCTGACGAGTTAGCGGTATAAAAATATAAAACAAACAAGAGGGTTTATTGTATAGTAAATACTAGACTGTTAACCAGTAAATAATTTCTTCTTTACCGTGAATAGTAATTCTGTAACAAAAGGCGACGCACTCTTTAAAAACTGTAAGTTAATAAATATACCTACCTACTGAATTATTTATGTATTCTTTAATTTTGTAAATGATTTAAATGATTTTGGTCTGAAATTTAGTTCATTCTTTGAAATACAACAATTAATTTAAGGTAACGACGGTAAAACCTTTCACAAAGGAGGTTCCGGGTTCGATTCCCGGTGAGACCACAAAAATCAAAAATGAAGCCTCGGTGTTTGTGATGTTGTTACCTGCCAAAAGTCGCGTCGGCCATTCATATTCCATACAGTTTCGTTTCATACCGGACAGTTTGCAAACGGCACAAGAAACTTTACAGTTTTCTGTCCCGTATAAAGTTGGCTTAAGATTCATGTACGTTCTCAGAATTCACATAACAAACAAAAATATTTTCTTAAAAAAAAACAAATAGGTACTATTTATAATTTTATTTTAAAACACATTAATTTGTTACGATACTAACTGATGTATGATATTTGTGAAAAATGCAAAATAGATTTCACTGTTTTCCTAACTACAGCAAATTTTTTTTCTAATCTATTTTAGAATACCTAATAAAAAATGACAGATTTGAAGAAAATATCTACTGCTTTAACTGAAGAATATTTGTCCAAACAGCTAAGCAAATGGTTTAAGAAAGAAGTGGTATACACGAGACATGAGGTACGTTATAATCTATTATAATCATCACAAAAAAAAAATGTTTTACACAAAAATATTAAATCAATAATGAAAACACTCAATGTGATAATTTATTTCAAGCTCAACACAAGAGACAATTATTTAAATTGTGTTGCAAA